>JAJFZO010000122.1:72500-85000 GCA_021397835.1 Moringa oleifera
GCCGCCCTGGCCATGCCATGCGCGCTGGGTTGCCCTAGCCCAGTGCCTACCCACGTGGGATGGGCAAGGGGGGAGGCACGCATGGCCTGTTGGCACCCAGCAAGCTAGGTGACCACCTCCCCCATAAAGAGTCCTAAATGAAATTTCACTCCCAGTAGGAGGAAACATCAATATATTTGAGCCGTCATAATGGGTCTAAAAAATTATTTACTTGGAATTTTCAGCTGAAATTTTGTAAATAAATGGAGAATAATCATATCTACCACCAGAAAAAATTTCAAAATTTTCTGGGCACTAAATTTTTTTTAATGAATTTTCTAAAGCCAAAAATTGAAAAAATCATCAAAAATAGCCCGTGAGTCGAAATGACCAAACTTCAAGGGCAGACTCCTCATGAATTACACGAATTATTTGAGTCATTTTTTCACCAATTCCATGATGAAAAGACGGTCAATTCACAACAATTTCGCAACTGGGCATTACGGCCAGCAAGTTGGGGCAGCTGTGCCTCTGCCTGACCCATGGTGCATGCTGGTTGCCCTGTCCAGCGCACCTCTAGCCACCCAAGGGCAGCCCTCAGGGTCCACCAGAGCCAGGGGCCACGGCCAAGGCCAGCTTGCCCATGAAATCAACACCCACAGCATGTGCTGAGCCTTACAGCGTTCTCGCGGCTGGCTCGTGTAGGCTGCCCCTGGATAGGCTGGTGCCGTGCCTGCTGGTGACTGCTGTGGAACCCCTAGCTCGCACGCTGGGCAGTCAGTCGAAGGGCAGGGATGAGGAGGCGGGCTCGCGATGGGCACCTGTTGCCTGGCGAGCGCGCCCATCGCTGCAGCACGCTGGGCGAGCAGCCCATGCCGTGCCTGCTGGGGGCTGCCTGGGCATGCCACCCGTGCTAGGGTACGTGTGATGCGGCCCCCTTGGCTCACTTGCTGGGAACTACGTCGAGGGACAGGGACGTTGGGGCTGGCTCGCGATGAGCGCCTGCGGCTTGGCTGGCGCCTCCACTGCTGCCGCATGCTGGGCGAGCAGCCGATGCTGTGCCACGCCTGGCTCGCTCGCTGAGCACTTAATCGAGGGACAGGGACGCAGGGGCTGGCTCGCGATGGGCGCCCGAGGCCTGGCTGGCGCCCCCACCGCTGCCGCACGCTGGGCGACCAGCGCATGCCGTGCCTGCTGGGGGCTGCCTGGGCGTGCCACCCATGCCCAGGGTCTGTGCAACGTGGCAACCCTGGCTTGCTCGCCGGGCACTTAGTCGAGGGACAGGGACGTGGGGGCTGGCTCGCGATGGGCGCCCACGGCCTAGGTGACGTGCCCACCGCTGCCGCATGCTGGGTGAGCTGCCCATTCTGTGCCTTCTGGTGGCTGCCAAGGTGTGCCACCCGTGCCCAAGGTCCATGCGATGTGGCCCCCCTGGCTCGCTCGCTGGGCACTACGTCGAGGGGCAGAGACGTGGGGGCTGGCTCGTGATGGGCGCCCGCGGCCTGGCTGGCGCGCCCACCGTGCAGCAGCAGCCCATGCCGTGCCTGCTGGGGGAATCCTGGGCGTGCCACCCATGCCCAGGGTCCATGCGATGCGGCTCCCCTGGCTCACTCGCTGGGCACTTCGTCGACGGGTAGGGACGTGGGGGCTGGCTCGCGATGGGCGCCCGTGGCCTGGCTGGCACGCCCACCGCTGCAGCACGCTGAGCGAGCAGCCCATGCCGTGCCTGCTGGGGGCTAGCGGGGCGTGCCACCCGTGCCCAGGGTCCGTGCGACGTGCCACCCCTGGCTCGCACGCTGGGCACTACGTCGAGGGAGTGGGACGTGGAGGCTGGCTCGCGATGGGCGCCCGAGGCCTATCTCACGCGCGCACTGCTGCCGCACGCTGGGCGACCAACTCGTGGCCAGGGTCCGTGCGACGCAGCCCCCCTGGCTCGCTCGCAGGGCACTACATCGAGGGACAGGGACATGGGGGCTTGCTCGCGATGGGCTCCCGCGGCCTGGATAGCGCGCCCACCGCTGTCGCACGCTGGGCGAGCAGCCCATGCCGTGCCTGCGGGGGGCTGCCTGGGCATGCCACCCACGCCCAGGGTCCCTGCGACATGGCACCCCATGCTAGCACGCTGGGCAGTCAGTCGAGGGACAGAGATGAGGGGGTTGGCTCGCGATGGGCGCCCGCGGCCCAGCTGGTGCGCCCACCGCTGCCGCACGCTTGGCGAGCAGCCCATGCCGTGCCTACTAGGGGCTTCCTGGGCGTGCCACCCATGCCCAGGGTCCGTGTGACACGGCCCCCCTGGCTCGCTCGCAGGGCACTATGTCGAGGGACAGGGACGTGGTGGCTGGCTCGCGATGGGCGCCCGCGGCCTGGCTGGCACGCCCACCGCTGCCGCACGCTGGGCGAGCAGCCCATGCCGTGAATGCTGGGGGCTGCCCGGGAGTGCCACCCGTGCCCAGGGCCCGTGCGACACGACACCCCTGGCTCGCACGCTGGGCAGTCAGTCGAGTGGCAGGGACGAGGGGGCTGGCTCGCGATGGGCGCCCACGGCATGGCTGGCGCGCGCACCGCTGCCGCACACTGGGCCAGCAACCCATGCCGTGCCTGCTGTGGGCTGCCTGGGCGTGCTGCCCGTGCCAAGGGTCCGTGCGACGCGGCCCCTCTTGCTCACTCGCTGGGCACTTAGTCGAGGGACAGGGACGTGGGGGCTTGCTCGCGATGGGCGCCCGCCGCATGGCTGCTGCGCCCACCGCTGCCTCACGCTGGGCGAGCAACCCATGCCGTGCCTGCTGGGGGCTGCCTCGGCGTGCCACCCGTGCCCAGGGCCCGTGCGATCCGGCCCCCCTGGCTCGCTCACTGGGCACTACATCGAGAGACAGGGACGAGGGGGCTGGCTCGCGATGGGCGCCCGTGGCCTGGCTGGCTCGCCCACTGCTGCCGCACGCTGGGCGAGAAGCACATGCTGTGCCTGCTGGGGGCTGCCTGGGTGTGCCACCAGTGCCCAGGGTCTGTTCAACGCGGCCCCACCTGCTCGCTCACTGGGAACTTAGTCTAGGGACAGGGACGTGAGGGCTAGCTCGCGGTGGGCGTCCGCGGCCCGGCTGGCGCACCCTCCGCTGCCGCACGCTGGGCGAGTAGCCCATGCTGTTCCTGCTGGGGGCTACCTGGGCGTGCCACCCATGCCCAGGGTCCATGCGATGCGGTCCCCCTGGCTCGTTCGCTGGGCGCTACGTCGAAGGGCAGAGACGTGGGGGCTGGCTCGTGATGGGCGCCCGCGGCCTGGCTGGCGCGCCCACCGTGCAGCAGCAGCCCATGCCGTGCCTGCTGGGGGAATCCTGGGCGTGCCACCCATGCCCAGGGTCCATGCGATGCGGCTCCCCTGGCTCACTCGCTGGGCACTTCGTCGAGGGGTAGGGACGTGGGGGCTGGCTCGCGATGGGCGCCCGTGGCCTGGCTGGCACACCCACCGCTGCCGCACGCTGAGCGAGCAGCCCATGCCGTGCCTGCTGGGGGCTAGTGGGGCGTGCCACCCGTGCCCAGGGTCCGTGCGATGTGGCACCCCTGCCTCGCACGCTGGGCACTACGTCGAGGGAGTGGGACGTGGAGGCTGGCTCGCGATGGGCGCCCGAGGCCTATCTCACGCGCGCACTGCTGCCGCACGCTGGGCGAGCCACTCGTGGCCAGGGTCCATGCGACGCAGCCCAACTGGCTCGCTCGCAGGGCACTACATCGAGGGACAGGGACATGGGGGCTGCCTAGGTGTGCACCCATGCCCAGGGTCCGTGCGACGCGGCACCCCTGGCTCGCATGCTGGGCAGTCGGTCGAGGGGCAGGGACGAGGGGGCTGGCTCGTGATGGGCGCCCGCGGCCTGGCTGGCGTGGCAACCGTTGCCGCACACTGGGTGAGAAGCACATGCTGTGCCTGCTGGGGGCTGCCTGGGCGTGCCACCATTGCCCAGGGTCCGTGCAACGCGGCCCCACCTGCTCGCTCACTGGGAACTTAGTCTAGGGACAGGGACGTGAGGGCTAGCTCGCGGTGGGCGTCCGCGACCCAGCTGGCGCACCCTCCGCTGCCGCACGCTGGGCGAGTAGCCCATGCCATTCCTGCTGGGGGCTACCTGGGCGTGCCACCTGGCTCGCGATAGGCGCCCGCGACCTGGATTATGCTCCCGCCAATGCCGCAAGCTGGGCGAGCAGCCCATGCTGTGCCTGTTGGGGGTTGCCTGGGTCCGTGCAACGCAGACCCCCTGGCTAGCTCGCTGGGAACTTAGTCAAGGGACAGGGACGTGGGGGATGGCTCGCTATGGGCGCCCGCGGCATGGCTGGCTCGCACACCGCTATCGCACGCTGGCCGAGCAGCACATGCCGTGCCTGCTGGGGCCTGCCTGGGTGTGCCACCCGTGCCCAGGGCCCATGCGACATGGCACTCGTGGCTCGCACGCTGGGCAGCCAGTCGAGGGGCAGGGACGAGGGGGCTTGCTCTCGATGGGCACCTGCGGCCTGGCTCGCGATGGGCGCCCGGGTCCTGGCTAGCGATGGGCGCCAGCGACCTGGCTGGCGCGCCCACCGCTGCCGCACGCTGGGCGAGCTGCCCATGCGATGCCTTCTGGGGGCTGCCTGGGCGTGCCACCCATGCCCAGGGTCCGTGCGATGCGGGCTCCCTGGCTCACTCGCTGGGCACTTAGTCGAGGGACAGGGACGTGGGGGCTGGCTCGCAATGGACGCCCGCGGAATGGATGGCGCGCCCACCGCCGCCTCACGCTGGGCGAGCAGCCCATGCCGTGCATGCTGGGGGCTGCCTGGGAGTGCCACCCGTGCCCAGGCCCCGTGCGACACGGCACCCCTGGCTCACACGCTGGGCAGTCAGTCGAGTGGCAGGGACGAGGGGGCTGGCTCGCGATGGGCGCCCACGGCCTGGCTGGCACGCGCACCGCTGCCGCACACTGGGTGAGCAACCCATGCCGTGCCTGCATGGGGCTTCCTGGGCGTGCCACCCATGCCAAGGATCCGTGCGACACGGCTCCCCTGGCTCGCTCGCTGGGCACTACGTCGAGGGACAAGGACGTGGGGGCCTGGCTCGCGATGGGCGCCCGTGGCCTGGCTGGCGTGCCCACCGCTTCTGCATGCTGGGTGAGCAGCCCATGCCATTCCTGCTGGGGGCAGCCTAGGAGTGCCATCTGTGCCCAGTGTCTGTCCGATGCGGCCCCCCTGGCTCACTCGCTGGGCACTACGTCGAGGGACAGGGACGAGAAGGCTGGCTCGCGATGGGCGCCCGCCGCCTCCCTGGCAGGCCCACGCTGGGCGAGAAGCCCATGCCGAGCTTGCTGGGGGATACCTGGGCTTGCCACCCGTGCCTAGGATCCATGCGACGTGGCTCCCATGGCTCACTCGCTGGGCACTACACCGAGGGACAGGGACGTGGGGGCTCGCTCGCGATGGGTGCCCGCGGCCTGGCTGGCACGCCCACCGCTGCCACACACTAGGCGAACAGCCCATGCCGTGCCTGCTGGGGGCTGCCTGGGCGTGCCATCTGTGCCCAGGGTCCGTGCGATGCGGCTCCCCTGGCTCACTCGCTGGGCACTACATCGAGGGACAGGGACGTGGGGGCTGGCTCGCGATGGGCGCCCGCAGCCTGGCTGGTGCGCCCACCGCTGCAACACGCTGGGAGAGCAGCCGATGCCGTGCCTGCTGGGGGCTGCCTGGGTGTGCCACCCGTGCCAAGGGTCCGTGCGACACGGCTCCCCTGGCTCGCTCGCTGGGCACTACATCGAGGGATAGGGACGTGGGGGCCTGGCTCGCGATGGCCGCCGTGGCCTGGTTGGCGCGCCCACCGCTTCCGCATGCTGGGCAAGAAGCCCATGCCATTCCTGCTGGGGCCTGCCTAGGAGTGCCACCCGTGCCCAGGGTCCGTGCGACACGGCCCCCCTGGCTCACTCGCTGGGCACTACGTCGAGGGACAGGGATGAGAAGGCTGGCTCGCGATGGGCGCCCGCGGCCTGGCTAGCGCCCCCACAGCTGCCGCACGCCGGGCGAGCAGCCCATGCCGTGCGTGCTGGGGGCTGCCTGGGCGTGCCACCCGTGCCAAGGGTCTGTGCGACACGGCTCCCCTGGCTCTCTCGCTGGGCACTAGGCCAAGGGACAGGGACGTGGGGGCTGGCTCGCGATGGGCTTCCGCAGCCTGGCCGGCCCGCCCACCGCTGCCGCACGCTGGGCGAGCAGCCCATGCTGTGCCTGTTGGGGGCTGCCTGGGCGTGCCACCTGTGCCAAGCGTCCAAGCAACGCAGCACCCCAGGCTCGCACGCAGGGCAGTCCGTCGTGGGGCAGGGACGAGTGGGCTGGCTCACGATGGGCGCCCGCGGCCTGGCTGGCTTGCCCACCGTTGCCCCACGCTGGGCGAGCAGCCCATGCCGTGCCTGCTGGGGGCTGCCTAGGTGTGCACCCATGCCCAGGGTCCGTGCGACGCGGCACCCCTGGCTCGCATGCTGGGCAGTCGGTCGAGGGGCAGGGACGAGGGGGCTGGCTCGCGATGGGCGCCCGCGGCCTGGCTGGCGTGGCAACCGTTGCCGCACGCTGGGCAAGAAGCACATGCTGTGCCTGCTGGGGGCTGCCTGGGCGTGCCACCAGTGCCCAGGGTCCGTGCAACGCGGCCCCACCTGCTCGCTCACTGGGAACTTAGTCTAGGGACAGGGACGTGAGGGTTAGCTCGCGGTGGGCGTCCGCGGCCCGGCTGGCGCACCCTCCGCTGCCGCACGCTGGGCGAGTAGCCCATGCCGTTCCTCCTGGGGGCTACCTGGGCGTGCCACCCATGCCCAGGGTCCATGCGATGCGGTCCCCCTGGCTCGTTCGCTGGGCGCTACGTCGAAGGGCAGAGACGTGGGGGCTGGCTCGTGATGGGCGCCCGCGGCCTGGCTGGCGCGCCCACCGTGCAGCAGCAGCCCATGCCGTGCCTGCTGGGGGAATCCTGGGCGTGCCACCCATGCCCAGGGTCCATGCGATGCGGCTCCCCTGGCTCACTCGCTGGGCACTTCGTCAAGGGGTAGGGACGTGGAGGCTGGCTCGCGATGGGCGCCCGTGGCCTGGCTGGCACGCCCACCGCTGCCGCACGCTGAGCGAGCAGCCCATGCCGTGCCTGCTGGGGGCTAGCGGGGCGTGCCACCCGTGCCCAGGGTCCGTGCGACGTGGCACCCCTGGCTCGCACGCTGGGCACTACGTCGAGGGAGTGGGACGTGGAGGCTGGCTCGCGATGGGCGCCCGAGGCCTATCTCACGCGCGCACTGCTGCCGCACGCTGGGCGACCCACTCGTGGCCAGGGTCCGTGCGACGCAGCCCCCCTGGCTCGCTCGCAGGGCACTACATCGAGGGACAGGGACATGGGGGCTTGCTCGCGATGGGCTCCCGCGGCCTGGATAGCGCACCCACCGCTGTCGCACGCTGGGCGAGCAGCCCATGCCGTGCCTGCGGGGGGCTGCCTGGGCATGCCACCCACGCCCAGGGTCCATGCAACATGGCACCCCATGCTAGCACGCTGGGCAGTCAGTCGAGGGACAGAGATGAGGGGGTTGGCTCGCGATGGGAGCCCGCGGCCCAGCTGGTGCGCCCACCACTGCCGCACTCTTGGCGAGCAGCCCATGCCGTGCCTACTAGGGGCTTCCTGGGCGTGCCACCCATGCCCAGGGTCCGTGTGACACGCCCCCCCTGGCTCGCTCGCAGGGCACTATGTCGAGGGACAGGGACGTGGTGGCTGGCTCGCGATGGGCGCCCGCGGCCTGGCTGGCACGCCCACCGCTGCCGCACGCTGGGCGAGCAGCCCATGCCGTGAATGCTGGGGGCTGCCCGGGAGTGCCACCCGTGCCCAGGGCCCGTGCGACACGGCACCCCTGGCTCGCACGCTGGGCAGTCAGTCGAGTGGCAGGGACGAGGGGGCTGGCTCGCGATGGGCGCCCACGGCATGGCTGGCGCGCGCACCGCTGCCGCACACTGGGCCAGCAACCCATGCCGTGCCTGCTGTGGGCTGCCTGGGCGTGCTGCCCGTGCCAAGGGTCCGTGCGACGCGGCCCCTCTTGCTCACTCGCTGGGCACTTAGTCGAGGGACAGGGACGTGGGGGCTAGCTCGCGATGGGCGCCCGCCGCATGGCTGCTGCGCCCACTGCTGCCTCACGCTGGGCGAGCAACCCATGCCGTGCCTGCTGGGGGCTGCCTGGGGGTGCCACCCATGCCCAGGGCCCGTGCGATACGGCACCCCTGGCTCGCACGCTGGGCGGTCAGTCGAGGGGCAGGGACGAGGGGGCTGGCTCGCGATGGGCGCCCGCGGCCTGGCTGGCGCGCCCACCGCTGCCGCACGCTGGGAGAGCAGCCCATGCTGTGCCTTCAGGGGGCTGCCTGGGGGTGCCACCCGTGCCTAGGGTCCGTGCAACAAGGCACCCATGGCTCTCACGCTGGGCAGTCAGTCGAGGGGCAGGATGAGGGGGCTGGCTCGCGATGGGCGCCCGCGGCCTGGTTGGCGCGCCCACCGCTGCGGCACGCTGGGCGAGCAGCCCATGCCGTGCCTGCTGGGGGCTTCCTCGGCGTACCACCCGTGCCAGGGTCCATGCGATCCGGCCCCTCTAGCTTGCTCACTGGGCACTACATCGAGGGACAGGGACGTGGGCCCTGTCTCACGATGGGCGCCGGTGGCCTGGCTGGCGCACCCACTGCTGCCGCACTCTGGCCGAGCAGCCCATGCCGTGCCTGCTGGGGGTTGCCTGGGTGTGCCACCCGTGCCCAGTGTACGTGCAACGCGGCCCCCCTGGCACGCTCGCTGGGCACTACATCGAGGGACAGGGACGTGGGGGCTGGCTCGTGATGGGCGCCCGCGGCCTGGCTGGCGCGCCCACCGCTGCCACACGCTGGGCGAGCAGCCCATGCCGTGCCTGCTGGGGGCTTCCTGGGCGTGCCACCCATGCCAGGGTCCATGCGATCCAGCCCCCCTGGCTCGCTCACTGGGCACTACATCGAGAGACAGGGACGAGGGGGCTGGCTCGCGATGGGCGCCCGTGGCCTGGCTGGCGCGCCCACTGCTGCCGCACGCTGGGAGAGCAGCCCATGCCATGCCTGCTGGTGGCTTCCTGGGCATGCCGCTCGTGCCAAGGGTCCGTGTGACGTGGCCCCCCTTGCTCACTCGCTGGGCACTTAGTCGAGGGACAGGGACGTGGGGGCTGGCTCATGATGGGCGCCCGCCGCATGGCTGGCGCGCCCACCGCTGCCTCACGCTGGGCGAGCTGCCCATGCGATGCCTTCTGGGGGCTGCCTGGGCGTGCCACCCATGCCCAGGGTCCGTGCGATGCGGGCTCCCTGGCTCACTCGCTGGGCACTTAGTCGAGGGACAGGGACGTGGGGGCTGGCTCGCAATGGACGCCCGCGGAATGGATGGCGCGCCCACCGCCGCCTCACGCTGGGCGAGCAGCCCATGCCGTGCATGCTGGGGGCTGCCTGGGAGTGCCACCCGTGCCCAGGCCCCGTGCGACACGGCACCCCTGGCTCACACGCTGGGCAGTCAGTTGAGTGGCAGGGACGAGGGGGCTGGCTCGCGATGGGCGCCCACGGCCTGGCTGGCACGCGCACCGCTGCCGCACACTGGGTGAGCAACCCATGCCGTGCCTGCATGGGGCTTCCTGGGCGTGCCACCCGTGCCCAGGGTCCGTGCGACGCGGCACCCCTGGCTCTCACGCTGGGCAGTCAGTCGAGGGGCAGGGACGAGGGGACTGGCTCGCGATGGGTGCTCGCGGCCTGGCTGGCTCGCCCGCCACTACCGCACGTTGGGCGAGCAGCCCATGCCGTGCCTGCTGGGGGCTGCCTGGGCGTTCCACCCGTGCACAGGGACCGTGCGACGTGGCCCCCCTGGCACGCTCGCTGGGCATTACATTGAGGGACAGGGACGTGGGTGCTGGCTCACGATTGGCGCCCGCGGCCTGGCTCGCGCACCCACCGGTGCCACACGCTGAGCGAGCAGCCCATGCCATGCCTGCAGGGGGCTGCCTGGGCGTAACACCGAAGCCCAGGGTCCATGCAACGCGGCCCCCCTGGCTCACTCGCTGGGCACTTAGTCGAGGGACAGGGACGTGGGTGCTGGCTCGCGATGGGCGCCCGTGGCCTGGCTGGCGCACCCACTGCTGCGGCACTCTGGCCGAGCAGCCCATGCCGTGCTTGCTGGGGGTTGCCTGGGCGTGCCACCCAAGCCCATTGTACGTGCGACGCGGCCCCCCTGGCACGCTCGCTGGGCACATAGTCATGGGCCAGGGACGTGGGGGCTGGCTCACGATGGGCGCCCGCAGCATGGCTGGCACGCCCACTGCTGCTGCACGCTGGGCGAGCAGCCCATGCTGTGCCTGCTGGGGGCTTCCTGGGCATGCCACCCGTGCCCAGGGTCCATGCGACACGGCACCCCTGGCTCGTACGCTGGGCAGTCAGTTGAGGGGCAGGGACGAGGGGGCTGGCTCGCGATGGGAGCCCACGGCCTGGCTTTCACGCCCAC
The DNA here is from genome assembly GCA_021397835.1 of Moringa oleifera. Lineage (NCBI taxonomy): Eukaryota > Viridiplantae > Streptophyta > Magnoliopsida > Brassicales > Moringaceae > Moringa > Moringa oleifera. Next base: position 82,984 of record JAJFZO010000122.1, read on the forward strand.
CGCTGCCGCACGCTGGGTGAGCAACCCATGTCGTGCCTGCTGGGGGCTGCCTGGTCGTGCAACTAATGCCGAGGGTCCGTGCGATGTGGCACCCCTGGCTCGCATGCTGGGCAGTCAGTCGAGGGGCAGGGACGAGGAGGCTGGCTCGCGATGGGCGCCAGCGGCCTGGTGGGGGCTGCCAGGGCATGCCTCCCATGCCCAGGTTCCGTGCGTCGTGGCTCCCCTGGCTCGCTCGCTGGGTACTTAGTCGAGTGACAGGGACGAGGGGGCTGGCTCACGATGGGCGCCTTTGAACTGGCTGGCGCGCCCACCACTGCCGCACACTGGGCACTTGGCCCATTCCGTGCCTGCTGGGGGCTGCCTGGGCATGCCACCCTTGCCAAGGGTCCCTGCGACACGGCTCCCCTGGCTCGCTCGTTGGGCACTAAGTCAAGGGACAGGGACGAGGGGTCTGGCTCATGATGGGCGCATGTGGACTTGCTGGCGCGCTCACCGCTGCCGCACGCTGGGCACTTGGCCCATGCTGTGCCTGCTGGGGGCTGCCGGGGCATGCCTCCCATGCCCAGGCTCCATGTGACGCGGCTCCCCTAGCTCACTCGCTGGGGACTTAGTCCAGGACAGGGACGAGGGGGCCGGCTCGCGATGGGCGCCTGTGGCCTTGCTGGCGCGCCCACCGCTGTCGCATGCTGGGCACTTGGCCCATTCTGTGCCTGCTGTGGGCTGCCTGGGCATACCTCTCGTGCCAAGGGTCAGTGCGACATGGCTCCCCTGGCTCGCTCGCTGGGCACTAAGTCGAGGGACAGGGACGAGGGGTCTGGCTCATGATGGGCTCCTGTGGCCTCGCTGGCGCTCCCATCGCTGCCACTCGCTGGGCACTTGGCCCATTCCATGCCTGCTGGGGGCTACCTGGGCATGCCTCCCATGCCCAGGGTCCGTGCGACGTGGCTCCCCTGGCTCGGCCGCTGGGCACTAAGTCGAGGGACAGGGGCGAGGGGTCTGGCTCATGATGGGCGCCTGTGGCCTCGCTGGCGCGCCCACCGCTGCCGCACACTGGGCACTTGGCCCATGCCGTGCCTGCTGGGGGCTCCTGGGGCATGCCTCCCATGCCCAGGGTCTGTGCGACGCGGCTCCCCTGGCTCACTCGCTGGGGACATAGTCGAGGGACAGGGACGAGGAGGATGGGTCGCGATGGGCGCCTATGGCCTAGCTGGCGCGCCCACCGCTGCCGCTCGCTGGGAACTTGGCCCATTCCATGCCTGCTGGGGGCTGCCTGGGCATGCATCCTGTGCCCAGGGTCCGTGCGACGTTGCTCCCCTGGCTCGCTCGCTGGGCACTTAGTCGAGGGAAATGGACGAGGGGGCTTGCTCGCGATGGGCGCCTGTGGACTGGCTGGCGCGCCCACCGCTGCCGCATGCTGGGCACTTGGCCAATTCCGTGACTGCTGGGGGCTGCCTGGGCATACCTCCCATGCCCAGGGTCCATGCAACATGGCTCCCCTGGCTCAATCGCTGGGGACTTTTTTGAGGGACAGGGACGAGGGGTCTGGCTCATGATGGGCGCCTGTGGCCTCGCTGGCGCTCCCACCACTGCCACACGCTGGGCACTTGGCCCATGCCGTGCCTGCTGGGGGCTGCCAGGGCATGCCTCCCATGCCAAGGGTCCATGCAACGCGGCTCCCCTGGCTCGCTCACTGGGGACTTAGTCGAGGGACAGGGACGAGGGGGCTGGCTCGCGATGGGCGCCTTTGGCCTGGCTGGCGCGCCCACCGCTGAGATACACTGGGCACTTGACCCATGCCGTGCCTGCTGGGGGTTGCCGGGGCATGCGTCCCGTGCCCAGGGTCCGTGCGACGCGGCTCCCCTGGCTCGCTCACTGGGGACTTAGTCGAGGGACAGGGACGAGGGGGCTGGCTCGCGATGGGCGCCCGTGGCCTTGCTGGTGCGCCCACTGCTGCCGCATGCTGGGCACTTGGCCAATTCCGTGTCTGCTGGGGGCTGCCTGGGCATACCTCCCATGC
>JAJFZO010000122.1:92500-105000 GCA_021397835.1 Moringa oleifera
CGTCCGTCGCCTTGAGGGCCTGCGACGAAGCACTCCGCATGCTCGAAATTCCCCCCAACGATTTGGCCCTCACGTAGCATGCATCATCGTTACCTTCGCCGCCCACACCATCGAGCTTGTCTAGCCACATCCCAGCTCATTATCCCACGATTATTCTCGCTTCGTTGCCCATGTTTTTCCCACCGATGAGGCCTTGGCAGCAGGGGTACCCAGGCTGGCCGTGTGGCTCGCTCATTGCTAACGGCTGACGGTTGTGTCGTCGATCGCGCTGCGCAACGAGTCCGCCTAGGCAAGCCTGAGCTTCGGGATCCAAGCCCACGTCCACCACCTCGAGGGCCTGCGATGAAGCACTCCGCATGCTCGAAATTCCCCCCAACGATTTGGCCCTCGCGTAGCATGCATCATCGTTAGCTTCGCCGCGCACACTGTCGAGCTTGTGTAGCCACATCCCAGCTCATTATCCTTGATTTTTCTCATTTTGTTGCCTACGTTTTTCCCACCGATGAGACCTTGGCAGCAGGGGTGTCACGCCATGCTCAGGCTGGCCGTGTGGCTCGCTCTTTGCTAACGGCTGACAATCGTGACATCGATCGCGCTGTGCAACGAGTCCACCTAGGCAAGCCTGGGCGTCGGGATCCAGCCCCACATCCACCGCCTCGAGGGCCTGCGATGAAGCACTCCGCATGCTCAAAATCCCCCCAGCAATTTGGCCCTCGCGTAGCATGCATCATTGTTAGCTTCGCTGCCCACACCGTCGAATTTGTCTAGCCACATCCCAGCTCATTATCCCACAATTTCTCTCATTTCATTGCCCACGTTTTTCCCACTGATGAGGCCTTGGCAGCAGGGGTGTCATGCCTTGCCCAGGCTGGCCGTGTGGCTCGCTCATTGCTAATGGCGGACGATCGTGTCGCCGATCGCGCTGCACAACGAGTCCGCCGAGGCAAGCCTGGGCGTCGGGATCCAGCCCCGCATCTGCCGCCTCGAGGGGCTGCGACGAAGCACTCCACATGCTCAAAATACCCCCAGCAATTTGGCCCTCGCGTAGCATGCATCATCGTTAGCTTCGCCGCCCACACCGTCGAGCTTGTGTAGCCACATCCCAGCTCATTATCCCACAATTTCTCTCATTTCGTTGCCAACAGTTTAGCGGATTTCGTTTCCCACATTTTCCCCACTCCGTTGGCTACTGATCAGGCGTCCCACACTCTTCGGCTGACGTCGCCGGCCGCCTGCCTACCGGCGGTGGTGGCCGCCACAGCCATGCACCACCGGCTGGATGGGCAAGGCAGCAAGCCGCCCTGCCCATGCCATGCGCGCTGGGTTGCCCAAGCCCAGCGCCTGCCCACATGGGATGGGCAGGGGAGGAGGCACGCATGGCCTGTTGGCACCCAGCAAGCTAGGTGACCTCCTCCCCCCCAAAGAGTCTTAAATGAAATTTCACACCCGGCAAGAGGAAACATCAATATATCTGAGCCGTTATAATGGGTCTAAAAAATTATTTACTTGGAATTTTGAGCTGAAATTTTGTACATAAATGGAGAATAATCATATCTACCACCAGAAAGAATTTCAGAATTTTCTGGGCACTAAATTTTTTTTAATGAATTTTCTACAGCCGAAAATTGAAAAAATCATCAAAAATAGACCGTGAGTCAAAATGATCCCAAACTTCAGAGGCAGACTCCTCATGAATTACACGAATTATTTGAGTAATTTTGGGACCAATTCCATGATGAAAATATGGTCAATTCACAACAATTTCGCAACTGGGCATTGCGGCTAGCAGTCTGGGGCAGCTGCGACTCTGCCTGGCACATGGTGCATGCTGGCTGCCCTGTCCAGCGCACTTCCAGCCACCCCATGGCAGCCCTCAGGGTCCACCAGAGCCAGGGGCCACGGCCAAGGCCAGCTTGCCCATGAAATCAACGCCCACAGCATGTGCTGAGCCTCACAGCGTGCTCGCGACTGCCTCGCATGGGGCGCCCATGGCAAGGCTGGCGCCGTGCCTGCTGAAGACTGCTGTGGCACCCCTAGCTCGCACTCTGGGCAGTCAGTCGAGGGGCAAGGACGAGGGGGCTGGCTCGCGATGGGCGCACGTGGCCTGGCTGGCGTGCCCACCGCTGCCGCACGCTGGGCAAGCAGCCCATGCCGTGCCTGCTGGGGGCTGCCTGGGTGTGCCACCCGTGCCCAGGGTCTGTGAGACGTCGCCCCCTGGCTCGCTCACTAAGCACTATGTCATGGGATAGGGACGTGGGGGCTGGCTCGCGATGGGCGCCCGTGGCCTGGCTGGCTCGCCCACCGCTGCCGCACGCTGGGCGTGCAGCCCATGCCGTGCCTGCTGGGGGCTGCCTGGGCCTGCCACCCGTGCCCGAGGTCAGAGCGATGTGGCACCCCCTGCTCACACGCTGGGCAGTCAGTCGAGGGGATGGGACGAGGGGGCTTGCTCGCAATGGGCGCCCGCGGTTTGGCTGGCGCGCCCACCGCTGCCGCACGCTGGGCGTGCAGCCAATGCCGTACCTGCTGGGGGCTACCTGGGCGTGCCACACGTGCCCAGGGTTTGTAAGATGCGGCCCCCTGACTCGCTCGCTGGGCACTTAGTCAAGGGACAGGGACGTGGGGGCTAGCTCGCGATGGGCGCCCGCGGCCTGGCTGGCGCACCCACTGCTGCCGCACGCTGGGCATGGAGCCCATGTCGTGCCTGCTTGGGGCTGTCTGGACGTGCCACCCATGCCCAGGGTCCGTGCGACGTGGCACCCCTGGCGCCCACGCTGGGCAGTCAGTCGAGGGGCAGGGAGGAGGGGGCTGGCTCGCGATGGGCACCCGTGGCCTGGCTAGGGCTCCCACCGCTGCCACACGCTGGGCGAGCAGCCCATGCCGTGCCTGCTGGGGGCTACTTGGGCATGCCACACGTGCCCAGGGTTTGTAAGACGCAGCCCCCCTGACTTTCTGGCTGGGCACTTAGTCGAGGGACAGGGACGTGGGGGCTAGCTCGCGATGGGCGCCCGCGGCCTGGCTGGCGCACCCACCGCTGCGGCATGCTGGGCGTGCCACCCGTGCCCAGGGTCCGTGCGACGCGGCACCCCTGGCTCCCACGCTGGGCAGTCAGTTGAGGGGCAGGGAGGAGGGGGCTGGCTCGCGATGGGAGCCCGCGGCCTGGCTGGAGCGCCCACCGCTGCCGCACACTGGGTGAGCAGCCCATGCCGTGCCTGCTGGGGGCTACCTGGGCATGCCACACATTCCCAGGGTTTGTAAGACGCGGCCCCCCTTACTTGCTCGCTGGGAAATTAGTCGAGGGACAGGCATGTGAGGGCTAGCTCGTGATGGGCGCCCGCGGCCTGGCTGGCGCACCCACTGCTGCCGCACGCTGGGCATGCAGCCCATGCCGTGCCTGCTTGGGGCTGCCTGGACGTGCCACCCATGCCCAGGGTCCGTGCGACGTGGCACCCCTGGCTCCCACGCTGGGCAGTCAGTCGAGGGGCAGGGAGGAGGGGGCTGGCTCGCGATGGGCACTCGTGGCCTGGCTGGGGCTCCCACCGCTGCCACACGCTGGGCGAGCAGCCCATGCCGTGCCTGCTGGGGGCTACCTGGGCGTGCCACACGTGCTCAGGGTTTGTAAGACGCAGCCCCACTGACTTTCTCGCTGGGCACTTAGTCGAGGGACAGGGACGTGGGGGCTAGCTCGCGATGGGCGCCCGCAGCCTGGCTGGCGCACCCACCGCTGTCGCACGCTGGGCATGCCACCCATGCCCAGGGTTCGTGCGACGCGGCACCCCTGGCTCCCACGCTGGGCAGTCAGTCGAGGGGCAGGGAGGAGGGGGCTGGCTCGCGATGGGCGCCCGCGGCCTGGCTGGCGTGCCCACCACTGCCGCACGCTGGGCGAGCAGCCCATGCCATGCCTGCTGGGGGCTGCCAGGGTGTGCCACCCGTGCCCAGGGTCCATGCGACGCGGCACCCCTGGCTCGTACGCTGGGCAGTCAGTCGAGGGGCAGGGACGAGGGGGTTGGTTCGCGATGGGCATCCGCGGCCTTGCTGGCACGCCCACCACTGCGGCACACATTGCGAACTGCCGATGCAGCGCCTGTTGGGGGCTCCTTGGGCGTGCCACCCGAGCCCAAGGTCCGTGCGACACGGCACCCCGAGTTCGCACGCTGGGCAGTCAGTCGAGGGGCAGGGACGTGGGGGCTGGCTCGCAATGGGCGCCCGTGGCCTTGCTGGCATGCCCACCGCTGCGGCACGTTGGGCGAACAGCCCATGCCATGCCTGCTGTGGGCTGCCTCAGCGTGCCACCCATGCCCAGGGTCAATGCGACTCGAAACCCATGGCTCGCACGCCGGGTAATCAGTTGAGGGGCAGGGACGAGGGGGCTGGCTCGCGAGAGGCGCCCACGGCCTTGCTGGCGCGCCCGCCGCTGCTGCACGCTGGGTGAGATGTCCATGCCGTGCCTGCTGGGGGCTGTCTAGGCATGCAACCCATGCCCAGTGTCTGTGCAATGCGGCACCCCTGGCTCGCACGATGGGCAGTCAGTCGAGGGGTTGGCTCGCGATCGGCGCCCGCAGCCTGGCTGGCGTGCCCACCGCAGCCGCACGCTGGGCGGGCAGCCCATGCCGTGCCTTCTGGGGGCAGCCTGCTCGTGCAACCCATGCCCAGTGTCTGTGCGAAGCGGCATCCATGCCTCGCACGTTGGGTAGACAGTCGAGGGGCAGGGATGAGGGGGCTGGCTCGCGATGGGCGCATGTGGCCTGGCTGGCGCGCCCACTGCAGCCGCACGCTGGGCGAGCAGCCCATGCCGTGCCTGCTGGGGGCTGCCTGGGCGTGCCACCCGTGCCCAAGGTCCATGAAACGTGGCCCTCCTGGCTCGCTCGCTGGGCACATAGTCGAGGGCTACGGACGTGGGGGCTAGCTCGCGATGGGCGACCGCGGCCTGGCTGGCGTGCCCACCGCTGCCGCACGCTGGGCGAGCAGCCCATGCCATGCCTGTTGGGGGCTGCCAGGGTATGCCACCCGTGCCCAGGGTCCATGCGACCTGGCACCACTGGCTCGTACGCTGGGCAGTCAGTCGAGGGGCAGGGACGAGGGGGTTGGCTCGCGATGGGCGCCCACGGCCTTGCTGGCGCGCCCACCACTGCGGCACGCTGTGCGAGCAGCCCATGCAGTGCCTACTGGGGGCTGCTTGGGCGTGCCACCCATGACCAAGGTCCATGCAATGCGGCACCCGTGGCTCGCACACTGGGCAGTCAGTCGAGGGGTAGGGACGAGGGGGTTGGCTCGCGATGGGCACCCGCGGCCTTGCTGGCGCGCCCACCGCTGCGGCACACTGTGCGAGCAGCCCATGCAGTGCCGGCTGGGGGCTGCTTTGGCGTGCCACCCATGCCCAGGGTCCGTGCGATGTAGCACCCCTGGCTCGCACGCTGGGCAGTCAGTCGAGGGGCAGGCACGAGGGGACTGGCTTGCGATGGGCACCCGTGGCCTGGCTGGCGCGCCCACCGCTGCGGCACATTGGGCGAACAGCCCATACCGTGCCTGCTGGGGGCTGCCTCGGCGTGCCACAGATGCCCAGGGTTAATGAGACCCAGAACCCCTGGCTCGCACGCCGGGCAGTCAGTTGACGGCAAGGGACGAGGGGGCTGGCTCGCGAGGGGCGCCCGCGGACTTCCGGGCGCGCCCACCACTGCTGCACGCTGGGTTAGATGCCCATGCCGTGCCTGCTGGGGGCTGTCTAGGTGTGCAACCCGTGCCTAGTGTCCGTGCGATGCGGCACCCCTGGCTCGCACGTTGGGCAGTCAGTCGAGGGGCAGGGACGAGGGGTTGGCTCGCGATCGGCGCCCGCGGCCTGGCTGGCGCGGCCACCGCAGCCGCACGCTGGGCGAGCAGCCCATGCTGTGCCTGCTGGGGGCTGCCTGGGCATGCCACCCGTGGCCGGGGTCCGTGCGACGCGGCCCCCCTGGCTCGCTTGCTGGGCACTTAGTCGAGGACCAGGGACGTGGGGGCTAGCTCGCGATGGGAGACCGCGGCCTGGCTGGTGCGCCCACTGCTGCGCACGCTGGGCGAGCAGCCCATGCCATGCCTGCTGGGGGCTACCAGGGCATGCCACCGGTGCCCAGGGTCCATGCGACGCGGCCCCCCTGGCTCGTACGCTGGGCAGTCAGTCGAGGGGCAGGGACGAGGGGGTTGGCTCGCGATGCGCGCCCACGGCCTTGCTGGCGCGCCCACCACTGCGGGATGCTGTGCGAGCAGCCCATGCAGTGCCTGCTGGGGGCTGCTTGGGCGTGCCACCCATGCCCAGGGTCCATGTGACGCGGCATCCCTGGCTCGCACACTGGGCAATCAGTCGAGGGGTAGGGACGAGGGGGTTGGCTCGCGATGGGCACCCGCGGCCTTGCTGGCATGCCCACCGCTGCGGCACGCTGTGCGAGCAGACCATTCAGTGCCTGCTGGGGGCTGCTTGGGCATGCCACCAATGCCCATGGTCCGTGCGGCGCGGCACCCATGGCTCGCACGCTGGGCAGTCAGTCGAGGTGCAGGGACGAGGGGGCTGGCTCGCGATGGGTGCCCGTGGCCTGGCTGGCGCGCGCACCGCTGCGGCACGTTGGGCGAACAGCCCATGCCGTGCCTGCTGGGGGCTGCCTCGGCGTGCCACAAATGCCCAGGGTCAATGAGACCAGGAACCCCTGGCTTGCACGCCGGGCAGTCAGTTGACGGCCAGGAACGAGGGGGCTGGCTCGCGAGGGGTGCCAGCGGACTTCCTGGCGCGCCCACCGCTGCTGCACGCTGGGTGAGATGCCCATGCCGTGCCTGCTGGGGGCTTTCTAGGTGTGCAACCCGTGCCCAGTTTCCGTGCGATGCAGCACCCCTGGCTCGCACGTTGGGCAGTCAGTCGAGGGGCAGGGACGAGGGGTTGGCTCGGGATCGGCGCCCGCGGCCACCGCAGCCGCACGCTGGGCGAGCAGCCCATGCTGTGCCTGCTGGGGGCTGCCTGGGCATGCCACCCATGCCCGGGGTCCGTGCGACGCGGCCCCCCTGGCTCGCTTGCTGGGCACTTAGTCGAGGACCAGGGACGTGGGGGCTAGCTCGCGATGGGAGAACGCGGCCTGGCTGGTGCGCCCACTGCTGCCGCACGCTGGGCGAGCAGCCCATGCCATGCCTGCTGGGGGCTACCAGGGCATGCCACCCGTGCCTAGGGTCCATGCGACGCGGCCCCCCTGGCTCGTACGCTGGGTAGTCAATCGAGGGGCAGGGACGAGGGGGTTGGCTCGCGATGCGCGCCCACGGCCTTGCTGGCGCGCCCACCACTGCAGGACGCTGTGCGAGCAGCCTATGCAGTGCCTGCTGGGGGCTGCTTCGGCGTGCCACCCATGCCCAGGGTCCATGCGATGCGGCATCCCTGGCTCTCACACTGGGCAGTCAGTCGAGGGGTAGGGACGAGGGGGTTGGCTCGCAATGGGCACCCGCGGCCTTGCTGGCGCGCCAACCGCTGTGGCATGCTGTGCGAGCAGCCCATTCAGTGCCTTCTGGGGGCTGCTTGGGCATGCCACCCATGCCCAGGGTCCGTGCAGCGCGGCACCCCTGGCTCGCACGCTGGGCAGTCAGTCGAGGGGCAGGGACGAGGGGGATGGCTCGCGATGGGCACCCGTGGCCTGGCTGGCGCGCCCACCGCTGCGGCACGTTGTGCGAGATGCCCATGCCATGCCTGCTGGGGGCTGTCTAGGCGTGCAACCCGTGCCCAGTGTCCGTGCGATGCAGCACCCCTGGCTCGCACGTTGGGCAATCAGTCGAGGGGCAGGGACGAGGGGTTGGCTCGCAATCGACGCCCGCGGCCTGGCTGGCGCAGCCACCCCAACCGTACGCTGAGCGAGCAGCCCACGCTGTGCCTGCTGGGGGCTGCCTGGGCATGCCACCCGTGCCCAGGGTCTGTGCGACGCGGCCCCCCTGGCACGCTTGCTGGGCACTTAGTCGAGGGCCAGGGACGTGGGGGCTAGCTCGCGATGGGCAACCGCGGCCTGGCTGGTGCGCCCACTGCTGCCACACGCTAGGCGAGCAGCCCATGCCATGCCTGCTGGGGGCTACCAGGGCGTGCCACCCGTGCCCAGGGTCTATGCGACGCGGCACCCTTGGCACGTACGCTGGGCAGTCAGTCGAGGGGCAGGGACGAGGGGGTTGGCTCGCGATGGGCGCCCACTGCCTTGCTGGCGCGCCCACCACTGCAGCACGCTGTGCGAGCAGCCCATGCAGTGCCTGCTGGGGGCTGCTTGGGCGTGCCACCCATGCCCAGGGTCCATGCAACGCGGCATCCCTGGCTTGCACACTGGGCAGTCAGTCGAGGGGTAGGGACGAGGGGGTTGGCTGACGATGGGCACCCGTGGCCTTGCTGGCGTGCCCACCGCTGCGGCACGCCGTGCGAGCAGCCCATTCAGTGCCTGCTGGGGGCTGCTTGGGCATGCCACCCATGCCCATGGTCCGTGCGGCGCGGCACCCCTGGCTCGCACGCTGGGCAGTCAGTCGAGGTGCAGGGACGAGGGGGCTGGCTCGCGATGGGCGCCCGTGGCCTGGCTGGCGCGCCCACCGCTGCGGCACGTTGGGCGAACAGCCCATGCCGTGCCTGCTGGGGGCTTCCTCGGCGTGCTACTCATGCCCAGGGTCAATGCGACCCGGAACCCCTGGCTCGCACGCCGGGCCGTCAGTTGAGGGGCAGGGACGAGGGGGCTGGCTCGCGAGGGGCGCCCGCGGCCTTGCTGGCGCGCCCATCGCAGCTGCACACTGGGCGAGATGCCCATGCTGTGCCTGCTGGGGGCTGTCTAGGTGTGCAACCCGTGCCCAGTGTCCGTGCGATGCGACACCCCTGGCTCGCACGTTGGGCAGTCAGTCGAGGGGCAGGGACGAGGGGTTGGCTCGCTATCGGCGCCCGCAGCCTGGCTGGCGCGCCCACTGCAGCCGCACGCTGGGCGAGCAGCCCGTGCCGTGCCTGCTGGGGTCAGCCTGGTCATGCAACCCATGCCCAGTGTCTGTGCGGCGTGGCATCCCTGGCTCGCACGTTGGGTAGTCAGTCGAGGGGCAGGGACGAGGGTTTGGCTCGCGATCGGCGCCCACGGCCTGGCTGGCGCGCCCACCGCAGCCCATGCCGTGCCTGCTGGGGGCTGCCTGGACGGGCCACCTGTGCCCAGGGTCCGTGCGACGCGGCCCCTCGGGCTCACTCACTGGGTACTTAGTCGAGGGACAGGGACGTGGGGGCTAGCTCGCGATGGGCGACCAGGGCCTGGCTGGCTTGCCCACCGCTGCCGCACGCTGGGCGAGCAGCCCATGCCATGGCTGCTGGGGGCTTCCAGGGCATGCCACCCGTGCCCAGAGTCCTTGCGATGCGGCCCCCCTGGCTCAATCGCTGGGCACTTAGTCGAGGGAAAGGGACGTGGGGCCTGGCTCGCAATGGGCTCCCGCTGCCTGGCTGGCGCGCCCACCTCTGCCGTACGCTGGGCGAGCAGCCCATGCCGTGCCTGCTGGGGGCTACCTGGGCGTGTCACCCGTGCCAAGTGTCCGTGCGATGCGGCACCCCTGGCTCGCACACTGGGCAGTCATTCGAGGGGCAGGGACTCGGGGGCTGGCTCGCAATGGGCACCCGCGGCATGGCTGGCACGCGCACCGCTGCCGCCCGCCTGGCGAGCAGCCCATGCTGTGCCTGCTGGGGGCTTCCTTGGCATGCCACCCAAGCCCAGGGTCCGTGCTACTCGGTCCCCCTAGTTTGAACACTGGGTAGCCAGTCGAGGGGTAGGGACGAGGGGGTTGGCTCGCGATGGGCACCCGTGGCCTTGTTGGCGCGCCCACCGCTGCGGCACACTGTGCGAGCAGCCCATTCAGTGCCTGCTGAGGGCTGCTTGGGTGTGCCACCCATGCCAAGGGTCCGTGCGATGTGGCACCCCTGGCTCGCAAGCTGGGCAGTCAGTCGAGGGGCAGGGACGAGGGGGCTGGCTCGCGAGAGGCGCCTGCGGCCTTGCTGGCGCGCCCACCGCAGCTGCACGCTGGGCGAGATGCCCATGCCGTGCCTGCTGGGGGCTGTCTAGGCGTGCAACCCATGCCTAGTGTTCGTGTGATGCGGCACCCCTGGCTCGCACGTTGGGCAGTCAGTCAAGGGGCAGGGACGAGGGGGCTGGCCCGCGAGGGGCGCTCGCGGCCTAGCTGGTGCGCCCACCGCAGCTGCACGCTGGGCGAGATGCTCATGCCGTGCCTGCTGGGGGCTGTCTAGGCGTGCAACCCATGCCCAGTGTCCGTGCGATGCGGCACCCCTGGCTCGCACGTCGGGCAGTCAGTCGAGGGGCAGGGACGAGGGGTTGGCTCGCGATCGGCGCCCGCGGCCTGGCTGGCGCGGCCACCCCAGCCGCACGCTGGGCGAGCAGCCCATGCCGTGCCTGCTTGGGGCAGCATGGTCGTGCAACCCATGCCCAGTGTCTGTGCGACGCGGCATCCCTGGCTCGCACGTTGGGTAGTCAGTCGAGGGGCAGGGACGAGGGTTTGGCTCGCGATCGGAGCCCGCGGCCTGGCTGGCGTGCCCACCGCAGCCGCACGCTGGGCGAGCAGCCCATGCCATGCCTGCTGGGGGCTTCCTGGACGGGCCACCCGTGCCCAGGGTCCGTGCGACGCGGCCCCCCTGGCTCGTTTACTGGGCACTTAGTCGAGGGACAGGGACGTGGGGGCTAGCTCGCGATGGGCGACCGCGGCCTGGCTGGCTCGCCCACCGCTGCCGCACGCTGGGTGAGCAACCCATGCCATGGCTGCTGGGGGCTGCCAGGGCGTGCCACTCGTGCCCTGAGTCCTTGCGATGCGGCCCCCCTGGCTCAATCGCTGGGCACTTAGTCGAGGGAAAGGGACGTGGGGGCTGGCTCGCAATGGTCGCCAGCTGCCTGGCTGCGCGCCCACCGCTGCCGTACGCTGGGCGAGCAGCCCATGCCGTGCCTGCTGGGGGCTACCTGGGCGTGCCACCCGTGCCAAGGGTCCGTGCGATGCGGGACCCCTGGCTCACACACTGGGCAGTCATTTGAGGGGCAGGGACACCGGGGCTGGCTCGCAATGAGCGCCCGCGGCCTGGCTGGCATGCCCACCGCTGCCGCACGCCTGGCGATCAGCCCATGCCGTGCCTGCTGGGGGCTTCCTTGGCATGCCATCCCAGCCCAGGGTCCATGCGACTCAGCCCCCCTGGCTCGCTTGCTGAGCACATAGTTAAGGGACAGAGACGTGGGGGCTGGCTCGCGATGGGCGCCCGCGGCCTGGCTGGCGCACCCACAGCTGCCGCACACTGAGCGAGCAGCCCATGCCGTGCCTGCTGGGGGCTGCCCATGTGTGCCACCCATGCCCAGGGTCCATGCGACGCGGCACCCCTGGCTCGCACGCTGGGCAGTCAGTCGAGGGGCAGGGACGAGGAGGTTGGCTCGTGACGGGCACCCGCGGCCTTGCTGGCGCTCCCACCGCTGTGGCACGCTGTGCGAGCAGCCCATGCAGTGCCTGCTGGGGGCTGCTTGGGAGTGCCACCCATGCCCAGGGTCCGTGCGACGCGGCTCCCCTGGCTCGCATGCAGGGCAGTCAGTCGAGGGGCACGGACGAGGGGGCTGGCTCGCGATGGGCGCCCGCGGCCTGGCTAGCGCGCCCACCGCTGCCGCACGATGGGCGAGCAGCCCATGCCGTGCCTGCTGGGGGCTGCCTGGGTGTGCCACCCGTGCCCAGGGTCCGTGAGATGCGGCCCCCCTGGCTCACTCACGGGGCACTTAGTCAAGGGACAGGGACGTGGGGGTTGGCTCACGTTGGGCGCCCGCGGCCTTGCCAGTGCGCCCACCGCTGCAGCACGATGGGCGAGCAGCCTATGCCATCCCTGCTGGGGGCTGCCTTGGCTTGCCACCCATGCCAAGGGACCATGCGATGCGGCCCCCCTGGATCGCTCACTGGGCACTTAGTCGAGAGACAGGGACGTGGGGGTTGGCTCACGTTAGGCGCCCGCGGCATTGCCGGTGCGCCCACCGCTGCAGCACGCTGGACGAGCAGCCTTTTCCATGCCTGATGGGGGCTGCCTGGGTGTGCCCCATGTGCCAGGGTCCGTGCGACGCGGCCCCCCTGGCTCGCTCGCTGAGAACTTAACCGAGGGACAGGGACGTGGGGGTTGGCTCGTGATGGGCGCCCGCGGCCCGGCTGGCGTGCCCACCGCTGCCGCACGCTGGGCGAGCAGCCCATGCCATGCCTACTGGGGGCTGCCTGGGTGTGCCACCCGATCCCAGGGTCCATGAGACGCAGCCCCCCTGGCTCGCTCGCTGGGCACTTAGTCGAGGGACAGGGACGTGGGGGCTGGCTCGAGATGGGCGTCCGCAGCCTGGCTGGCGCGCCCACCGCTGCCGCACGCTGGGCGAGCAGCCCATGCCTTGCCTGCTGGTGGCTACCTGGGTGTGCCCCATGTGCCAGGGTCCATGCGACGCAGCCTCCCTGGCTCACTCGCTGAGAAATTAATCGAGGGACAGGGACGTGGGGGC
>JAJFZO010000122.1:110000-130000 GCA_021397835.1 Moringa oleifera
CTTATCTTCAAATTGCCACAAAGTTACTGCCTTTTCCCAAGTAGCATCGCTGCTTCCTCGCCATGCCATCGTACCAAGTATTCTGTCCGCCTGTTTTTTTTGCTCGCCCCAAGTGTTCTATGATCAAGGATCTCTGCGAGGTCCTTAGCAAAGTGCTTGCAAACCGTTGGGGGAGCTTTTTTTGCTTTCACCTTATCTATGTTAACATCTTCATGATATTTCTTTAAGAAACTAACATGAAAAGTTGGATGTACCTTAAATCGTTCGGGCAACTGCAATCTATATGCCACTTTGCCTACCTTCTTGACAACTTCGAACGGACCATCATACTTTTGTATGAGCCCTTTGTGGTATCTTTTATCTGTAACCTTTTTCCAAATTTGTGGGGTAAGCTTCAGCATCACTTTGTCCCCCACGTTGAACTCCAAGTCCCTTCTGTTTTCATCAGCATGCTTCTTCATTCGTTTGGCTGCCTTAGCCAAACTATCGCGGGCTTGCTCCACCAGCTCTGTTTTGTCCGGAGCAAAGCAATAAGCTGCTGGACAAGGCCCTTGCGATTTCTGTTTCCCAATCTCATGCGGAGTAAGGGGCTGCCTACCAAGAACTATCTCCGCTGGTCTCATCCCCGTAGATGAGGAGCGGTGGACATTGTAGCAGAACTGAGCCACATCCAACAAATCCAACCAGTTTTGTTGGCTGGTAGCACTACAAGAAAAATGGGATTACTTCACACTGGATAGTTCACAGTTTTAATAACAACTGTGAATAAAAGTACTTTTATTCACAGTTGTAATAAAACTGTGAACAAAGATTCCTTTTATTCACAGTTGTTACTAAAACTGTGAATAAAGGGAAACTTTTGTTCACAGTTGTGCTTGTAACTGTGAACTAAGTTGAAGTTTTATTCACAGTTATGTTTATAACTGTGAACAAAAGGTATGTGCACCATGCATTGAATTTTTTTTGCCTCTGTTACAAGTCTTCCTTTCTTTTCTTCTTTCGTTTCTTCAACCCCCTCCTGAACCAGAATGAGCTGCTGTTTGCCAAAATCGAGTACATGCAGAAGAGGGTAACTCTATGCTCATAATCCCCTTAAATTTCTAATATGGTAGCATAGTTTAAACAAGCATATTGAGTTTCCATTGATTCTGCCATTGAAAATCACTTCAGTAATTTCATGTCTGAATTAGAAAATTAGTGTCCACTTATAACGTCCTGCAAATGTTTTCTTTCTGTCTCATTGAAACCATTCATGGGTGTCTTGCAGGAAATTAACTTGCATAACAATAACTAGCTTCTCCGAGCAACGGTACTCTCTCCCTCTTTGTCCCTCTCTTTCTCCTCTGTTTTTGCATCTTTTTGTGATTTTTTTGATGGATATATATATAAGCAGATATCTGAGAATAAGAGGAACTAGCAAAACATCAATTTGATGCCAAGAGGAGGTAATTAACTGTGAGATATGCTGTAAAGTTAAACCAAACCATTAATTAATTCCAAACGAATTAAGAGGATCCAGATGGAAGTCATGCCCTCTCCAGAAGGTGATGAGAACATATATAAAAAGCAAACCCCTCTGCTGCCTCACAGCAGTAGAAGGAAAGGGATGCTCACGCACGCCCACCACCACCAAGTCGAAGTTACAGTCGGCCTTCCTCAGCCCTCCCCTTTCTCTCCCGTGCTTTCTTTTTCTGGTGAAGCTGTGAATCCATGTGCAATTGAATGAAGGAGGCAGCAGTGACAGTGAGTGAGTAAAGTAACTAACCTTTGTTCACAGTTCCAGCAGTAACTGTGAACAAAACCCTAAAACTTTTATTCACAGTTACAGCCAGAACTGTGAATAAAGGTTTTTATTCACAGTTCTGGCTGAAACTGTGAACAAAAGCCTGTACCTTTTATTCACAGTTACTGCCGTAACTGTGAATAAAGGTTTTTATTCACAGTTTTGGCAGTAACTGTGAATAAAGCCCTGCATGTTTTATTCACAGTTTCAGCCATAACTGTGAATAAATCTTTGTATCTTCTCCAGAAACATCGCCAAATTAATTCATTCATTCGTTCTTCTTCTCCAATTACTCAAACATTTCTTCAATTCTTTAGGTAAGAAGTGCACACTGTGAGGACAGCTTCTCCAGGGTATAGATGTGCAAACCAAACATCCAATCGGTCCTAGCCATTTACATTGAAGGGATTAAGAGTGTGCAGTGTTGCTTGCTTTTGGGTTCCATATCTCCTCCCCTTTTTCTGGTAAGTTATATCTTTTGTCCCGAAATATTATGCTCATCTTTTCTGTTAAAATGCAGAAATTATTGTTCCTTGATTTTTGGCTTTTAGTTTCATTATTGTTAAGCTCAAATTCGGATGTGGTTGTCCTCCCATTGAGATTCTATATATATGCATGGTTTCATTTTCATCAAGATTTTAGATCTATTTTGAGGTTCAAAATATTTGTTTAGATCCAAGATTTAGATGTATGAGTTCCCGAATGTGGGATGAGAGTTTCGGATTTGGGTGAGAATAGTTTCAAATCTGGGCTGGTGTTCTAGATTTAGGCTGATTGTTTCGAATCTGGGGGAGAGGAGTTCCAGATCTTGGCTGGAATTCTAGATCTAGGCTGAGTGTTTCAGATCATTGTGAGAGGGGTTCCAAATCTGGGATGGGGTTCCACATCTAGGCTGAGAGTTTCGGACCTGGGTGAAGGGTTCCAAAATGGGTTGGGGTTCCAGATTGGGTGAGGGGTGAGGGGTTCCAGATCTGGACTAGAGTTTCCAGATCTGAGTGAGGGGTCTGGGGGTTCCAGGCCTGGCTGAGTGGTTCCAGATTTGGACTAAGGATTCTAGACCTAGGTGAGGGGTCTGAATTAATCTTTTGTCCTCAATTTATAATTACCTTTTTTTCTTTTTATTAGTATCAGCTTTTATGTTTTTTTGTTCTTTTCCAGCTATTGGCATGGCTCTTCTCCAGCAAATATGACCAAAAAGGAGCTTTGTGGACCTTGATTTAAGTTTGCTTCTCGAGAAATTTTTAATAGCAAGTGAACTATCATGCAGCCTAAATTAGAGCATGAGATAAATCGTTATCTAAAGTAAAAGGCAAATGAAATACTCATGGTCTAATATTCAGTATTATGTTATAAATAAAGTATTGAGCAAATAATAGTATTGTATGTAACAATCAAGGAGGAAGAATCTGTAACTTTTTATAATTTTATTTTCAATTCATTTACTTTTTGTTTATATATAAATACAAAATTGCATCAATTCACTTGTTCCTATACAAATATTTTTCCAGTATATTGAGTAACTTCACACTATGACATCGAAAAATCAAATGTCACCATAAGAAAGAAAAAACATCCCAATCGGTATTATTTCTCATGAATAATGGTAGCATGAGAAAAAGTTTTTAATAATACAAAAGAAGTTTAGGATGAGATTTAAATTAAATATTATAATTATTGATTGTAACAAATTAAAACATTTCATAACTTATAAATTATAAAGATTTACAAATTTATCTAAAGACTTTATGTGAAATGATGATTGGTTATTAGTTAAAATATTTTAATAATTTAATTTTATAAGATTTTATAATTATATTTGTATTTTTGTAATGATTATTAAAAATGAAATAGCAATAATACTTACAATGATCATCATTAAATAAAAATAAATTTGTAATGATAGTGACCAAATTTGAAAAATTTGTTTCAATAGAGGAGATTATTATATGATCCTCAATTTCTACATTGGTCATGTACTCGAAGAACTATAGTGATATGCTGTTGAATTTTTTATGAAATTAAATGAAGCATGATTTATCATGTGCTCCACATAAATGTTGCATTTCTGAATGGTATAGGATCATCCTACCTGTAAAAATTGATTGACATGCATATATATATATATGATAGATTCAAGTTAATGTGCTAACATATGATGTGTTAAATATTAGAATGGACAAGACTTGGATGTTCGCTGATAGAAGGTCAGATGAGTACGATATAGGTGTAACTAATTTCTTGGAATATGCCATTCGAAATTCTGATAATCTTGAGCATGTTCGTTGTCCGTGCATTAAATGTGGTAATATGAAACGTCTGACTCCACGTGAGATACGAGATCATTTATTTGTTAATGGAGTTGATCGAAGTTACAATAATTGGATATGGCATGGGGAAACATGTCTTGATGGGTCTTCTACAAGTCGAAATGCTACAGCTAATAGGGAGGTCGTCCAAGAGGAGGAAGTTGATAACACTGTAGAGATGGTTCAAGATGCATTTGTAGAGTACAATGGTAATGCTAACCAGTTCATGAAGCTACTTAGTGATGCTGAGAAACCTTTGTATTCTGGATCATCAAAGTTCACGAAACTCTCTGCTCTAGTTAAACTTTACAATTTGAAGGCGAAGTACAATTGGTCTGACCAGAGCTTCAATGAACTTTTAAATTTGATATCTGAAATGTTGCCAGAGAATAATGAAATGCCTACATCTATGTATGATGCCAAAAAAACATTAAATGCATTAGGCATGGAGTATCACAAGATACATGCATGTCCGAATGATTGCATATTATATCGAAAGGAGTTTGAAAATGAGATTTAGTGTCCAACTTGTGGTCTTTCTAGATGGAAAATAATGAAGAACAGTAACAAGATACAGACCGGGGTGCCAGCTAAGGTGTTATGGTATTTTCCACCAATACCTAGGTTCAGAAGAATGTTTAGAAGCTTTGAAACATCAAAACATCTGACATGGCATTCAAGTCAAAAAGAAGTTGATGGCCAGTTGAGGCATCCGTCAGATACACCATCATGAAAAATAGTTGACTATATGTGGCCAGAATTTGCAGTAGAACCAAGAAACTTAAGGCTTGCTATTTCAGCTGATGGGATTAATCCTCATAGTACATTAAATAGTCGATATAGTTGTTGGCCAGTTGTTATGGTGACATATAATTTACCACCATGGTTAACAATGAAGAGAAAGTTTATGATGTTAACACTATTAATATCAAGGCCCTAAACAACCTGGTAATGATATAGACATTTACTTGGCACCACTCATAGAAGACTTGCGGATATTGTGGGACACTGGTGTGGAAGTTTATGACGCGTACCAAAAAGAATCGTTCAACTTGAGAGCTATTTTGATGTGGACTATTAATGATTTTCCTGCTTATGGTAATTTATCTGGTTGTACAGTTAAAGGTTACAATGCTTGTCCTATCTGTGTTGAGAATACCAATGCAGTTCGTTTGCAGCACAGTAAGAAAATGTCATATATTGGACATAGAAGATTTTTACCACGACATCATCCTTATCGTAAACAGAAGAAAGCTTTTAATGGGAAACAAGAATTTAGAGTTGCTCCACAACCATTAACTGGTGAAGAGGTCTTCTCTAAGGTTCAAAGTTTATCAAATTCTTGGGGGAAGTCGAAAAAACAACATCAACGAAATAATGAAGATGTGATTTCACAATGTTGGAAGAAGAGATCAATTTTCTTTGACTTACCATACTGGAAGTCCTTACATGTCAGACATGTGCTTGATGTTATGCATATAGAAAAGAATGTATGTGATAGTCTTGTAGGCACATTGCTTAATATTGCGGGAAAATCAAAGGATGGGGTAGCAGCTAGAATGGATCTACAAGAAATGGGATTAAGGTATGAATTGGTACCACAACATCATAATAATCGTACATTTTTACCACCTGCATGCTATACATTATCGAGAGATGAAAAAAGGAGATTTTGTAAAGTGCTCAGTGAGATTAAGGTGCCAGATGGGTATTCTTCAAACATTAGAAATCTTGTTTCTATGGATGACTTGAAGCTATATGGGTTAAAGTCGCATGATTGTCACACTTTAATGCAACAACTCTTACCTATTGCTCTACGAGCAGTGTTACCGAAACATGTCAGATATGCTTTAATTAGACTTTGCATGTTCTTCAATTCGTTATGCCAAAAGGTGGTAGATATTTCTAAGTTGGATGACATCCAACGTGAACTTGTGACAACACTATGTGTACTGGAAAAGTACTTTCCTCCCAGTTTCTTTGATGTTATGGTTCATTTAACTGTTCACCTAGTTAGAGAAGTAAAACTATATGGTCCTATATATTTGAGGTGGATGTACCCATTTGAAAGATACATGAAGGTGTTAAAGGGTTATGTTCGAAATCATAACAGGCCTGAGGGATGTATCGCCGAATCATACATTGCAGAAGAGGCACTAGAATTTTGTGCAGATTATTTATCAAATACAGAATCTGTTGGGATTCCTGTAAGGAAGAATGTATTTGATTATTCAACTCAAAATGGAAGACCTTTAGCTGGTGGATGGATTGAACAAGTTTCCCATGATCTTCTTCAACAAGCCCATTTATATGTTTTAACGAATACAAGTGAAGTTCAGCCTTACATAAGGTAATATTTATAACTCATTTATTATACCATATCAAAGACAATTTCAATTGTTTACATGAATTATTCTTATCATGCAGCGAGCACTTAAACCAGTTAACTGTTGACAATCCCATGAAGTCAAAAAGACGAAAGTGGTTGCATGATGAGCATAATCGCACTTTCATCAATTGGTTGCGCATACGGGTAAGTATCTTTACAAGTCCACCGTTAAGTTATATGTGTCCATAATGGTTGATCTAATACATTATTTATTGTAGGTTGGGTATCAACTTTCATCGTCTAATCATAATATCTAAGCAACTTTACGATGGATTGCTCATGGCCCTCAAGTCACAGTAATCAAGTATCCTGGATACATCATTAATGGTTGTCATTTTTACACAAAAGAAAGGGACAACTCAAGAGTGCACCAAAATAGTGGAGTCACTTTAATTGCTAATACCATGCAAATTTCGAGTGCAAAAGATAAAAATCCAGTATATGGTGACATGGTATTTTATGGGGTAATACAAGAGATATGGGAGCTGGATTACACTTTATTTAGAGTCCCAGTTTTTAAATGTGATTGGATTGAGAATAGTCATGGTGTTAAAATTGATGATCTAGGAGTTATTCTTGTTGATCTTAATCGGATTGGGCATAAAAATGATCAATTTATACTAGCATCACAAGCGAGACAAGTATTTTATGTTGAAGATCCAATCGATACAAAATGGTCCCTTGTAATGTCAACACCTCGAAAAGACTTTGATGAAGAAGATGATTTGGGTGACATTAGTCTGGATCATATGCTTTTTTGTAATAATTTACCATCCGTTGAACTCTTCGATCAAATAGACGACAATGCAGTTATATATGCTAGGGAAGATGGTGAAGGAGTATGGGTTTGACTAATATGATAGGTAATGTTAAACTTTGCATATGCCTTATATTTTTTTTTTATTTTTTTGTTGAAGTAAGTTTTTACATGTTACTTTTCATTGCTTTTAACTTTATATGTTTTTATGAATATGTATTGTTAATTTGTTGGTATTTATCTTGCAGATTTAATGAGTTCATCAGATCAACCTGATCATGCCTCACAGAAATGCAAAAAACGAGGCATTACCACTATGCCTGATGTTATTAAGTGTAGATCAATGGGACAGAAGATATCAGTCCAATTAAATGAGAAAGGACAGCCAATCGAAAAGCATGGTGCAACGATGAACAGCTATATTGGTGTCATTGTACGACATACAGTGCCTATTACACTTAACAATTGGCATGCTGTCCCAAAAGAGTTAAAGAATAAGATTTGGGAAACAATTTCGGTACGTGTTATAAAATATGCAAGTGCTTACATTTAAAATTAAATTATATGCTCATGATTTGTTTTCATTGATTTATGTACATGTGTTTTATAGGGGACATATGACATTGATGTAACTTTGAAAAGGTATGTACTCCAATCTGCTGCACAAAATGGAGGAGCTTCAAAAGCATTCTTATGAGGAAATACATCTTGCCTTTTATGGATGACCTAGAATACTTGAGGCTGCCACCAGCAGAATATAGAAGTTTCATAGATTTAGATGTTTGGCATGCATTTGTGAACTCTCGCCTTTCAGAGGAGTTTCAGGTAATACATTAACTAAATATAGATGTTCATTTTTGAAACTTTCACTGAAGATTGATTATTTGTTTATATTATAGCGAAAGAGAATTGTTGCAATAGAGAGAAGAAAGAAAAATATATATGATCATCGTCTTGCTCGAAAAGGATTTGCAGGGTTAGAGATCGAACTTGTAAGTCAATTAATTTTTTTTTTTGGCACAAATTTTTTAACATGTGTTGGATCCATTTTGTTCACTTTAATTAACTACATCAAATGTTTTTGTATGATTGCTTGTAGAAGAAGTCATTGGGTACTGAGGAAGAAATTGATCGTGCTACATTATGGAAAGCAGCAAGATGTAACAAACAAGGACGATACACAAATGAAGCGACCAAAGAGTGTGCTGAAAGGATTGTACGTATTTGATGAGTCTTTACTTTCATTTGATTTGTATTTATTCAAATGTCACATTCATGTAACAATTGCATTTTGACTTGTAGGATGAGTTAATGACACAGGAGAGTCAAGGTACATTTAAACCAGTACATGTGAATGATGTCCTCACAGAAGCTTTAGGCACGCCTGAACATCCTGGTCGTGTTAGAGGTCAGGGATCTGGGGTAACTATAACCTCATATTTTGGGAAGATGAAAACATATATCGTACCAGTAAATGAAGCACCATATGATAAAGAAGGTTTTATGAACATGATGAAGTGGTTCTCGCAACATAAAGATGTTTTGGATGACATTGTGTTAGATAGAGTTACTACCCAACCGGACATCATTCAAATGCCATTTCGTTCAAGTAGAGCTAGCAATAACATAGTTGGAATAGATGATAATGAAAAAAGTCCGACATCGCCTCCTGAACCTTCACCAGTTGGTCCGTCGAAGCCTACATCATGCAGTAGTAAGGTATGTCACATGTTATATTTCTATTTAAGAAAAGAATTAAAGTTTTAAGACATTAAATTGTGCTTTGATTATTCATTGTAGTGTGTACAATGCGATTTGTACATTGATTCTTTGGAGGATATCGTGGCCCATGGATCAATTTTCATAGATACTACTATGAATCAAACTATCCATGGGCATCCTCTACTTGATGGAGATGTTAGGGTGATAGTGGATGTAGCTATTCGGGGGGATGCTCGTTTGCCTCGCCCAATAGTAGAGGCAGAAATTTTTACTGTGTTTGAAGCAGTTGGCACACATGTTGCTTGGCCACGAGATTGGGTCATCACACGTGACTGTGAGGTATTTTAAATCAAAAGTTGAAATTTTTCTAGTTTATTTATTGGATATGACTTCTTAACTATTTTATTTTTAGTCAATGAATGGAGGAAAGATGCAAAAGTTGCAAGTTAGAAGAGCATCAACATTGGTGAAACAACCATCATTGCAACAATTGTCTTCTATTGGGTTGCCATTATCATTGAAGGTATTGCATGAGCATGTCACAAAGGTAATGGATCATGATGGAGTCATCACCATTCCTTTACAAAAAGAGGTATTTGCTAATGAGGGCTCCATATATGTGATGCGAGAAGATATAATACAATTTTGTCACATGGAAGAGATAAGCGTTACTATCATTCAAGCTTACATTGTGTACGTGTTTTACTCTTTTATTAGTTTATTGATCTTACAATTATGTCATATTCACATTTACATATGTTTTTTATATTTTCAGTAAACTTTACGAAGATTTGATTGCACTGGACTTCAATCAAAATATTTTATTTGCTGATCCATCGATGGTATCAGTTGTGAGCGGTATAAAGATAGAAGATCAAGCTCGTCATATTGCAACTAGATTAGCTCAACCATGTGACAAAGGAGTAGTGATCTTCCCATATAACAGCGCGTAAGCATGAACTTAATTTTTTTAATTGCATTAGTTAAATAACTAATAATTTAATTTGCTTAATAATTTAGGCATCATTGGATGTTGGTGA
Organism: Moringa oleifera; assembly: GCA_021397835.1. Classification (NCBI taxonomy): domain Eukaryota; kingdom Viridiplantae; phylum Streptophyta; class Magnoliopsida; order Brassicales; family Moringaceae; genus Moringa; species Moringa oleifera. The sequence continues at coordinate 119,998 of JAJFZO010000122.1, forward strand.
TTGTTGAGCCGTGGGCGTTCACATATACAGTTTTTGATCCTCTAGGGCGTGGTTCTCGCACTGAGTTAGACATGCTCATGTCCATGTGAGTTTAATTATTTTACACTTACATTAGTATATGTAATTACAATTTCAAGATTAGTAACTTTTTTCTTTTTTTTTTTTAGCTCTTTTAGAATGTTTTTCGCAATTGATATGCCATCTGTTAGCCGACGGAATTGCCAAAGTATTGTTGCTAAGGTATTTATATTATGGACCATATGTTATATTAAATTTTATTATCTTTAGTCATAAAATGTAACATCTAAATTATGCTAATGCAGTGTCCACGTCAACCTTCTAACCATGAGTGCGGATATTATGTGATGAAATACATGAGGGATATCATTAACAGACATAACAATGATGCACCATACTCGAAAATAGTAAGTTTTTAAATAATTTGTTTTTATAAAATGTTGTATATAATATTGAAATTATAATTGTACTAACTTTTATATTTTTTACATGTATAGCTAATGGATATTGATACCTACAGTCAGTCTGAGCTTGATGATGTTAGACAAGAGTTGGGGCAATACATATGGAGCATTATATTAGGATTCAGGTAAAAGTGTAGAACTTATATTTTAAATTTTGGAATGCATTATATAGTAGTTAGGAATTGAAAGTATTTACTTTTTAACTTTTAATTTGTAAATTAATTTTCCTCTATGTGTTTCATACATAATTGAAAGGTCACATAGATGAGAATTATGATTCATTATAGTTTCGAAATGGTAATCAATATATGTTATATTGAAGTGTATTATGATAAAAGAAATGATCATGAATGTACGCTGCATTAAAGTAATGGTGGTGTCAAGTTGTATTGAGGTATGGTGGTGGTGTAAGATTGCAATAAAGTGTGTGAATATTATTGAAGTGCTTTTTTTGTTTGAAAAGTGGTGGTGGTGTGTTATATTTTATTGAAGTGTGGTAGTACCATTAAAATTATTTGTGATGGTTTACTTTTTAATTATATGCAATATTTTTTATATTTTTAAATTTTATTTTTAAGTAAATAGAAAAATGTGAAATCCTAAGCAAAAAATTTTGATTTTAAAAAAAAGTAATCAAATAATAATTAAAAATATGAATTATAATTACAAAATTAAGATTATTGAAAATTAAATAATGATGTAATTTTAAATTATTATACGTTAAAAACAAAAGTAAATTAAATAGTAATTTAAATTTCTAATTATTTATCAATTTGGTTTTTGTTTTTTTAAAAAATTAATAAATAAAAACTAATAGTTTTATTCACAGTTCTACAACTGTGAACAAAACTTTAATGAACTGTGAACTAATGTAGTCTTTATTCACAGTTCTATAACTGTGAACAAAACGTTAATGAACTGTGAACTAATGTAGTCTTAGTTCACAGTTCTACAACTGTGAACAAAATGTTAATGAACTGTGAACTAAAGTAGTCTTTATTCACAGTTCTATAACTGTGAACAAAACGTTAATGAACTGTGAACTAAAATAGTCTTTATTCACAGTTCTATAACTGTGAACAAAACGTTAATGAACTGTGAACTAAAATAGTTTTTATTTACAGTTCTATAATTGTGAACAAAACGTTAATGAACTGTGAACTAAAATAGTTTTTATTCACAGTTCTATAACTGTGAACAAAACATTAATGAACTGTGAACTAAATTCGTTTTATTCACAGTTTTAGAACTGTGAACTATTTTCACTGACTTTTGTTCACATCAACATAGTCCACAGTTTTACAACTGCGAACAAAAGCCATTAAAAGCCTGTGAATAAAAGGCTATTTTGTTGTAGTGTAGTGACATAGTGCCTCAAATATTCCTCTAATAGTTGGTTCACTCGCTCGGTTTGGCCATCTGTTTGGGGATTATTGGCAGTGAAAAACTTCAATTCAGACCCCATCATGTTGAAAAGAGTAGTCCAAAACCGACCCGTGAACCATGAGTCTCTATCACTGATTATGTCCTCCGGCAACCTAAAATACTTAATCACATTTCTCATAATTAGTTCAGCTGCAATCTCTGCTGGACAAGCTTGAGGTGCAGCAATGAAAATAGCATACTTTGAAAAACGATCTACCACCACAAGTATAGATCTCATACCTTTCACGTCTAGAAAACCAACGATGAAGTCCATTGAGATGGATTGCCATGGCTTCTCTGGAATGGGCAGGGGCTGTAACAATCCTGCCTCTTTCTTTCTTTCAGTCTTATCTTGTTGGCACACAAGACATGTCTTGACATAGGACTCAATGTCCTCTTCCATCTTTGGCCAAAAGTATGACTTTCCCAGCAAAGCCATCATTATCTCCACTCCTGGGTGACCAGCCCATTGAGGGTCAAGAGTTTCCTTAAGCAACTCTCGCCTTAAGCCACCGCTGCTTGGCACAAATAGCCTACTGCCCTTGGCATACAGGAGGTCATTTTCCAGCCAATACTTCCACACCAAGCCCTCGAAAACTTGTTGCTTAAGCTTCACATAGTTCTAGTCCAAGTGAGACTGTTCTTTGACTCGATCACAAAATGTTGCTTGCACCGAAGACAACGCTGCCACATATGCTTCAACCTCTTTTCTGGTTAAAGCATCTGCCACCTGATTCTGCCTACCAGGTTTATGCAACCACAGAAAATCAAACTCAGCAAGGAACTCTTGCCAACGTGCTTGCTTGGGAGTCAACTTCTTCTAGGTCTTGAAGTAAGTGTTTGCTACGTTGTCTGTCACCACTGTGAACTTTGTACCCAGCAAGTAGTGCCTCCACACATCCAAGCAATGCACCACTGCAGCCATTTCTTTCTCATGAACCGAATACCTCTGCTCCGCATCCTTTAACTTCTGACTCTCGAAAGCAATAGGGTGCCCCTCTTGCTCCAAGACCCCTCCAATGGCCCTATCTGAAGCATCAGTTTGTACCTCAAAAGGTTTCTCAAAGTCTGGTAAGGCCAAAATGGGCTTCGAAGACACTGCTGTCTTTAGCTTCTCGAAAGCATCCTGACAAGCATTTGTCCAGCACCACACTTGCTCCTTCTTGAGCAAATCCGTCAAAGGGTTTACCTTCTTTGAGTACCCTTTGATGAATTTCCGATAGTAGTTGACTAACCCATGGAACGATCGCAAGTCAGAGATCTTCCTTGACGTAGGCCAATCTACAATGGCCTCCACCTTTCAATCATCCATTCTGATTCAGCCCTTGCTGACCCAACGCCCCAAGAAATTCACTTCTTGACGGCAAAATTCGCACTTCTCTTTCTTGACATAGAGCTTGTATTTTCTTAACTTAGAAAAGACAGCCCTTAAGTGATTCACATGCTCAACTAGTGATTCACTATATACCACAATGTCATCCAAGTAAACAACCACAAATTCATCCAAGAATTCATATAGCACATCGTTCATCAAATTGCAAAATGTGGCAGGAGCATTAGTTAAGCCAAAAGGCATCACAAGAAATTCATAAGACCCGTACCTGGTCACACATGTTGTCTTTGGCTCATCCCCTACCTTGATCCTTACTTGCCAATACCCAGATCGCAAGTCCAGCTTTGTGAAGTAGGATGCTTTGGACAATCAATCAAATAAGTCAGCCACATTCGGGACAAGGTACTTGTTTTTCACTGTTACCTTGTTTAGTGCTCGGTAGTCCACACACATCCTCAAGGATCCATCTTGCTTCTTTTGAAACAACATCGGTGCACCATATGGAGCCTTTGAAGGTTGAATGAGGCCTGCTTGCAATAATTCATCGAGTTGCTTCCTCAACTCAACCAACTCTAATGGAGACATTCTGTAAGGAGCTTTAGCCGGTGGTCTAGCTCCTGGTTCCAATCAATTTCATGGTCAATTGCCCTCCTTGGTGGCAATTCTTTTGGTAACTCAGGGGGCATGGTGTTGGAGAAATCTTCCAAGACTTCCATCACCATGTCGGGTACTTCGACCTGCTGATCAGGCTTGATCTCGATCAAGGCAGCCACGTATGCTTGATCGCCCCTCTTTATCCAACTCTTGAATTGCTTGGCAGATTGCAATTCAATTCTTTTGTCTTTCACTTGTTGACTACTCTCCATGGCAGCAACGAAGCATGAATTTCCCTCATTGCCTATGAGCATCCCTCGAAGGTGTGGAATCACCAACACTTTGGCCAAGGCCAAAAACTCGATCCCCAATATCAAGTCGAAGTCATCGAGGGGTACCACGGTTAGGTTGCACTGCCCTAACCATTTATCTACCTTCAAGTTGCACACCGCCGAGCCTAAGATAGGCTTCACCTCCGAATTCACCGCTTTCAGCTTGGTGGAATTTTTCACAATGGTCAAACCCAACGAACCAGCCACACGTTGTGCCACAAAGTTATTGGTAGCACCCGTGTCTACCATAGCTTGCACAGCTTTCCCATTGACTTGCACCATCACGTGCATCAAGCCTTTGTATTGGACTTGACTGCCCGTCGTGACGCATTCAATAGTTGGAGAGGGTTCACCCGTGATGGCCCTTCATTCGAGTTCTCCTCCTCCTCTTGCGCTATCAAAGCATTTAGTTTCTCCCGCTTTGGGCACTCTCTAGCCATGTGTGGTCCGCCACAAATGAAGCATCCCGTAGGATTCTTCCCTTTGTCTTATGAAGGGGACTTGTCGCCACCCTTCCAATTCCCACCGTTGTCTTTCTTGCCACCATTAGGCTTTTTGCCATCCTTTTGGCCAAAAGCCTTATGGTTTTTCTTTCCGCCATCATTTTTCTTCTTCCCACCTTGTGAATTGGACGCACCCGCATACTTGTAATCTACAAGCTTTTCTGTAGCGGCAATTGCGCTTGGCAAGTCTCCCACGGCTTGCCTTCGTAACTCAGCCTGCGCCCAAGGCTGTAACCCAGATAAGAAATTGAACATCTTATCCTCCTCCGACATTTTTTTGATGTCCAGCAGCAAGGAGCTAAACTCTTTCACGTACTCTCGCACCAAACCTGAGTGCTTGAGCTTTTTGAGGGATTCCCTTGCAACCCAAGCAGTGTTGCAAGGAAGGAATTGATCCTTCAATTCCTTTTTCAACACCTCCCACGTCTCAATCTTTGGCCTTCCCGCACTAGCATCATCCTCCATTCGAGTTCGCCACCAGAGTTTTGCGTCTCCTTGCAAATACATGCTGGTGATTGTCACCCACTCTTCCTCTGGGATTCAGGCAGCTTTGAAGTACTGCTCAATATCCCACAGAAAGTTCTCAAGCTCCTTGGAGTTTCGACTACCATCGAAGGACTTTGGGTCGGGGACTTTGATTTTGGATGGGCCACCTTCCCCGTACTTTAAGAGGTTCATCACTGCCCTCTTTAGCAAGGTGAGCTCATCTCTCAAATCTCTTTCCCCTTCCCTCACCGTGTCTGTCAAAGATACAATATCTTCCATGACAGATGCGAAGCGAACATCCACGTCCCTTCGTATTTCCACCAACACGTTCTGGGCCACCCTCAGCTGCTCTGTATGTTGTTCAGTTTGAACAGCAAGATTTACAGCATCATCCGCTTGAGGAGCACCCACAAAATCCTCCAGATGGGTCAGCCTTTCCTTTATCTCGTTCATCGCAACTAATCAAAGTTGCCAACACAACGAGGCTTTGATACCAAATTGTCACACGGTTGAGCTCTATGCTTGAATTTTCACCGAGTGATGGCACGAGTAACACATAACTCGTCAGCCAATCCGCCACGAAGGCCCTCAATCTCAAGTGACCTTTATGCTAGAAGCACACACCCATGCACACAAGAGAGAATGAAAGAGAGACACAAGTGTTTACGGGAACCAATCCCAACATTTTTCACTAACGAATAAGAATTTACACTCTTAGATGCAGCAGGACATCACCCCTTTGATGACTCTGCCTCTGGGTTTATATAGCCTGCAAAACTTGGCAGTTGACACCCCCAACTGCCCTAGGGTAATGGGGTTTCATCCCCACAAAACCAGCCCCACATGCAGCTTTGACTCCAGCCCCTTGTGACAAGTGTCCCACTCCCTCGCAAGTGCCTGGTAACCACTGGTAACTGCTGGTAACTGCTGGTAACCACTGGTAACTGCTGTCAACTGCTGCAAACTGCTGGAAACTGCTGCCAGCTTCGTGGGCTAAGCCCACCAAGTGCACCCCGAGTGCCTCATGCTCATTTGCGTGCCCGGTAAGGTGCTAACGCAAGCCCGTGTCTGTTTTTCTGCCAGTGTTCTGCTCACCTGCTGCCCAGGTGCCCTGCACCATGTCCAGTCCTCATGAGCCATCTCTTTATGACTCACGCATCAAGGACTTGACCGATAGCCATCGCGAGTGGGCTGTTCCCGTGAGCAGGCCCAAGCAGGTGTCAACACTCGCTTGTGATGCTTCCCATGGCATCACTTGGGCTGGGGCCCTGATAAGCATCCCATGTCTTCATCGTGCCACCACGCCACTGATATGTAAGGGGCTTACATTAGGCAACTATCCTACCATCGAAAGTTGATAGGGCAAAAATTTGAATGATGCGTCGCCGGCACGATGGCCTTGCGATCCGTCGAGTTATCATGAATCATCAGAGCAACGGGTGAAGCCCGCGTCGACCTTTTATCTAATAAATGCGCCCCTTCCAGAAGTTGGGGTTTGTTGCACGTATTAGCTCTAGAATTACTATGGCTATTCGAGTAGTAGGTACCATCAAACAAACTATAACTGATTTAATGAGCCATTCGCAGTTTCACAGTTTGAATTAGTTCATACTTAAACATGCATGGCTTAATCTTTGAGACAAGCATATGACTACTGGCAGGATCAACCAGGTAGCATCCTTTGAGATGCCGCGCCAACTAAGACCGAAGCGTGCCACAAGGCTCACTAAGGCCAAAGTTGTCGCAGTCGTCGTTCAAAATCGATGGGACGTGGGACAAATGCTTTCGCTTGGACAGGCAGAGGCCGAGGCCACTCCTATAGCAATACTTTTTGCACCCGAGGGGACAATCGATCTCTCGTGTGCCAAAGCAGCCACATGCGAAAGCAAGCCGCGCTTGGAGCTCGAGGCCCAGCTTAGGTTTCCACCCATGCCCACGAGGGACATGGTGCAAAGAAAACCGACTCGAATCATTAAATTCCATTTGTGAAGGCACGCAACATAGGGTCCCGATGTCACCCACGAAATGCCAACGTATGGCTCGGGGTCGAGCTTGAAGCGACGTGCTAGTCGACAGTTCGATGCGAGAGCATGGAGCCTGCCAACGCACACGACTAGATCACCACTCACACGCCGCACGTACAAATGGGCAGCAACAGCACCAAACGAGCTGCAAGCCGACGAGCGAAAGGCCCATCGATCATGCAGGTCATCATGTGCCGCCGCACCCAAGCTACTAAGCGCAAATTGTTTCAATAGCAAGGGACGATTCTTCAATGGCAAGGGACCACTGATGAGGCCTTGGCAGCAGCGGTGTCACAACGTGCCCAGGCTGGTCGTGTGGCTCGCTCGTTGCTAACGGCCGACGATCGTGTCGTCAATCGCGCTGCACAACAAGTCCGCTTCTAGGCAAGCCTGAGTGTCGAGATCCAACCCCACGTCTGCCGCCTCGAGGGCCTACGACGAAGCACTCTGCATGCTCAAAATCCCACCAATAATTTGGCCCTCACGTAGCATGCATCATTAGCTTCGTCGCCCACACCATCGAGCTTGTCTAGCCACATCCCAGCTCATTATCCCATGATTATTCTCGCTTCGTTGCCCACGTTTTTCCCACCGATGAGGCCTTGGCAGCAGGGGTGCCCAGGATGGCCGCGTGGCTCGCTCATTGCATACGGCCGACAATCGTGTTGTCGATCGCGCTGCGCAACGAGTCCGCCTAGGCAAGCCTGAGCATTAAGATCAAACCCCACGTTCTCCCCCTCGAGGGCCTGTGACGAAGCACTCCGCATGCTCGAAATTCCCCCCAACGATTTGGCCCTCGCGTAGCATGCATCATCGTTAGCTTCGCCGCCCACACCATCGAGCTTATGTAGCCACATCCCAGCTCATTATCCCACAATTTTTCTCATTTCGTTGCCCACATTTTTCCCACCAATGAGGCCTTGGAAGCAGGGGTGTCACGCCTTGCCCAGGATGGCCGTGTCGCTCACTCATTGCTAACGGCCGACAATTGTGTCGTCGATCGCGCTGCTCAACGAGTCCGCCTAGGCAAGCCTGAGCGTCGGGATCCAACCCCACGTTCGCCGCCTTGAAGGCCTGCGATAAAGCACTCCACATGCTTGAAATTCCCCCCAACAATTTGGCCCTCGCGTAGCATGCATCATCGTTAGCTTCGCCGCCCACACCGTCGAGCTTGTGTAGTCATATCCCAGCTCATTATCCGAGAATTTTTCTCATTTTGTTGCCCAAATTTTTCCCACCAATGAGGCCTTTGCAGCAGGGTTGTCACGCCTTGCCCAGGCTGGCCGTGTGGCTCGCTCATTGCTAACGACCGACGATCGTGTCGTCAATCGCGCTGCGTAATGAGTCCCTCTAGGCAAGCCTGGGCGTCGGGATCCAGCCCCGCATCCGCCGCCTCGAAGGCCTGCGACGAGGCACTCCGCATGCTCGAAATCCCCCCAGTGATTTGGCCCTCGCATAGCGTGTATCATCGTTAGCTTCGCCGCCTACACCGTCGAGTTTGTCTAGCCACATCCCAACTCATTATCCCACAATTTCTCTCATTTCGTTGCCCACATTTTTCCCACCGATGAGGCCTTGGCAGCAAGGGTGTCACGCCTTGTCCAGGCTAGCCGTGTGGCTCGCTCGTTGCTAACGATCGACGATCGTGTCGCCGATCGCGCTGCGCAACGAGTCCGCATAGGCAAGCCTGAGCGTCGAGATCCAACCCCATGTCCACCGCCTCAAGGGCCTGCAACGAAGCACTCCGCATGCTCGAAATCCCCCCAGCGATTTGGCCCTCGCGTGGCATGCATCATCGTTAGCTTCGTCGCCCACACTGTCGAGCTTGTGTAGCCACATCCCAGCTCATTATCCCACAATTTTTCTCATTTCGTTGCCCACAATTTAGTGGATTTCGTTTCCCACGTTTTCCCTACTCCGTTGGCTACTGATCGGGTGTCCCACACTATTCGGCCGACGTTGTCGGCCACTTGCCTGTCGGCGGTGCTGGCCGCCACAGCCACTCGCCACCAGCTGGATGGGCAAGGCAGCAAGCCGCCCTGCCCATGCCATGCGCTCTGGGTTGGCCAAGCCCAGTGCCTGACCACGTGGGATGGGAAGGGCGGTAGGCACGCATGGCCTATTGGCACCCAGCAAGCTGGGTGACCACCTCCCCCCTAAAGAGTCTTAAATGAAATTTCACTCCCGGCAGGAGGAAACATCAATATGTCTGAGCCGTCATAATGGGTCTAAAAAATTATTTACTTGAAATTTTGAGCTGAAATTTTGTACATAAATGGAGAATAATCATATTTACCACCAGGGGCAGACTTTAGGGGTACTAAATTTTTTTAATAAATTTTCTACAGTCGAAAATTGAAAAAATCATCAAAAATAGCTCGTGAGTCGAAATGATCCCAAACTTCAGGGGCAGACTCCTCATGAATTACACGAATTATTTGAGTCATTTCGGGACCAATTCCATGATAAAAAGATGGTCAATTCACAACAATTTCGCAACTTGGCATTGTGGCCAGCAGGCTGGGGCAGCTGTGCCTCGGCCTGGCCCATGGTGCATGCTGGCTGCCCTGTCCAGCGCACCTCCAGCCACCCCATGGCAGCCCTTAGGGTCCACCAGAGCCTGGGGCCACGGCCAAGGCCAGCTTGCCCATGAAATCAACGCCCATAGCATGTGCTGAGCCTCACAGCGTGCTCGCAGCTGGCTCGCGTGGGGTGCCCCTGGCAAGGCTGGCGTCGTGCCTGCTGGCGACTGCTGTGGCACCCCTGGCTCGCACACTGGGCAGTCTGTCGAGGTTCAGGGATGAGGGGGCTGGCTCGCGATGGG
>JAJFZO010000122.1:135000-140659 GCA_021397835.1 Moringa oleifera
ATTCGAACACTTCACCAAACCATGCCGTGCCTGCTGGGGGCTGCCTAGGCGTTCCACCCGTGCACCCAGGGTCTGTGCGACGTGGCCCCGCTGGCTCGCTCACTGGGCACTTAGTCGAGGGACAGGGAAGTGCGGGCTGGCTCGCGATGGGCGCCCGCGGCCTGGCTAGTGCGCCCACCGCTGCCGCACGCTGGGTGAACAACCCATGCCATGCCTGCTGGGGGCTGCCTGGGCATGCCATACGTGCCCAGGGTCCGTGCAACGCGGCCTCCCTGGCTCGCTCGCTGAGGACATAGTCGAGGGACAGGGACATGGGGGCTGGCTAGTGATGGGCGCCAGCGGCCTGGCTGGCGCGCCCACCCTTGCCGCACGCTGGGTGAATAACACATACCGTGCTTGCTGGGGGCTGCCTGGGCGTGCCTTCCGTGCCAAGGGTCTGTTCAACACGGCCCCCCTGGCTCGCTCGCTGGGCACTTAGTCGAGGGACAGGGACAAGGGGACTGGCTCGTGATGGGCGCCTGTGTCCTGTCTGGCGCCCCCTCCTCTGCCGCACACTGGGAACTTGGCCCATGCCGTGCCTACTGGGGGCTTCCTGGGCATGCCTCCTGTGCCCAGAGTCTGTGCGACACGGCTCCCCTGGCTCGCTCGCTGGGCACTTAGTCGAGGGACAGGGACGTGGGGGCTTGCTCGCGATGGGCGGCCGCGGCCTGGCTTGCGCGCCAACCGCTGCCGCACACTGGGTGAGCAGCCCATGCCGTCCCTGCTGGGGGCTGCCTGGGCATGCCATACGTGCCCAGGGTCCGTGCAACGCGACCCCCCTGGCTCGCTCGCTGAGGACTTAGTGGAGGGACAGGGACATGGGGGCTGGCTCGCGATGGGCGCCAGCGGCTTGGCTGGCGCGCCCACCGCTGCTGCACGCTGGGTGAACAACACATGCCGTGCCTGCTGGGGGCTGCCTGGGCGTGCCTTCCGTGCCCAGGGTCCATTCGACACGGCCCCCCTGGCTCGCTTGCTGGGCACTTAGTCGAGGGACAGGGACAAGGGGGCTGGCTCGTGATGGGCGCCTGTGTCCTGTCTGGCACCCCCTTCTCTGCCGCACACTGGGAACTTGGCCCATGCCGTGCCTGCTGGGGGCTTCCTGGGCATGCCTCTTGTGCCCAGAGTCTTTGCGACACGGCTCCCCTGGCTCGCTCGCTGGGCACTTAGTCGAGGGACAGGGACATGGGGGCTGGCTTGCGATGGGCGCCCGTGGCCTGGCCAGCACGCCCACCGCTGCCGCATGCTGGGTGAACAACACATGCCGTGCCTGCTGCGGGCTGCCTGGGCGTGCCTTTCGTGCCTAGGGTCCATTCGACACGGCCCCCCTGGCTCGCTCGCTGGGCACTTAGTCGAGGGACAGGTACAAGGGGGCTGGCTCGTGATGGGCGCCTGAGTCCTGTCTTGCGCCCCCTCCTCTGCCGCACACTGGGAACTTAGCCCATGCCGTGCCTGCTGGGGGCTTCTTGGGCATACCTCCTGTGCCCAGAGTCTGTGCGACACGGCTCCCCTGGCTCGCTCGCTGGGCACTTAGTCGAGGGACAGGGACGTGGGGGTTGGCTCGAGATGGGCGCCTGCAGCCTGGCTAGCGCGCCCACCGCTGCCGCACGCTGGGTGAGTAGCCCATGCCGTGCCTGCTGGGGGCTGCCTGGGCATGCCATACGTGCCCAGGGTCCGTGCAACGTGGCTCCCCTGGCTCGCTCGCTGAGGACTTAGTCGAGAGACAGGGACATGGGGGTTGGGTCGCGATGGGCGCCAGCGGCCTGGCTAGCGCGCCCACCGCTGCCGCACGCTGGGTGAGTAGCCCATGCCGTGCCTGCTGGGGGCTGCCTGGGCATGCCATACGTGCCCAGGGTCCATGCAACGTGGCCCCCCTGGCTCGTTCGCTGGGCACTTATTCGAGGGACAGGGATGTGGGGGCTGGCTCATGATGGCTGCCCGCGGCATGGCTGACGTGCCCACAGCTGCCGAACGCTGGGTGAGCAGCCCATGCCGTGCCTGCTCTGGGCTGCCTGGGCGCGCCACCCATGCCCAGGGTCCATGCAATGTGGCACCCCTGGCTCACACACTGGGCAGTCAGACGAGGGGCAGGGACGAGGGGGCTGGCTCGCGATGGTCGCCCGAGGCCTGGCTGGCGCGACCACCGCTGCCGCACGCTGGGAGAGCAGCCCATGCCGTGCCTGCTGGGGGCTGCCTGGGAGCGCCACCCATGCCCAGGGTCCGTGCAACATGGCACCCCTGGCTCGCACGATGGGCAGTCAGTCGAGGGGCAGGGACGAGGGGGCTAGCTCGCGATAGGCGCCCGCGGCCTGACTGGCACGCCCACCGCTTCCACACGCTGGGCGAGCAGCCCATGCTGTGCCTGCTTGGGGCTGCCTGGGTGTGCCACCCATGCCCAGAGTCCGTGCGACGCGGCCCCCCTGGCTCACACGCTGGGCAGTCAGTCGAGGGACTGGGATGTGGGGGTTGGCTCGCGATGGGCGCCCGCGGCATGGCTGGCGCGCCCACAGCTGCCTCACGCTGGGCGAGCAGTCCATGCCGTGCCTGCTGGGGGCTACCTGGCTGTGCCTCCAGTGCCCAGGGCCTGTGCAACACGGCACCCCTGGCTCGCACGCTGGTCAGTCAGTCGACGGGCAGGGACGAGGGAGCTGGCTCACGATGGGCGCCCGCGGCCTGGCTGGTGCGCCCAACGCTGCCGCACGCTGGGCGAGCAGCCAATGCCATGCCTGCGGGGGGCTGCCTGGGCGTGCCACTCTTGCCCAGGGTCCATGCAACATGGCCCCCCTGGCTCGTTCGCTGGGCACTTAGTCGAGGGACAGGGATGTGGGGGCTGGCTCGCGATGGGTGCCCGCGGCATGGCTGACGTGCCCACAGCTGCCAAACGCTGGGTGAGCAGCCCATGCCGTGCCTGCTCTGGGCTGCCTGGGTGTGCCACCCATGCCCAGGGTCCATGCAATGTGGCACCCCTGGCTCACACGCTCTGCAGTCAGACGAGGGGCAGGGACGAGGGGGCTGGCTCGCGATGGTCGCCCGCGGCCTGGCTGGCGCGCCCACCGCTGCCGCACGCTGGGCGAGCAGCCCATGCTGTGCCTGCTGGGGGCTGCCTGGGAGCACCACCCATGCCCAGGGTCCATGCAACATGGCACCCCTGGCTCACACGATGGGCAGTCAGTCGAGGGGCAGGGTCGAGGGGGCTAGCTCGCGATAGGCGCCCGCGGCCTGACTGGCACGCCCACCGCTTCCACACGCTGGGCGAGCAGCCCATGCTGTGCCTGCTGGGGGCTGCCTGGGTGTGCCACCCATGCCCAGAGTCTGTGCGACGCGGCCCCCCTGGCTCACACGCTGGGCAGTCAGTCGAGGGACAGGGACGTGGGGGCTGGCTCGCGATGGGCGCCCGCGGCCGGGCTGGCGCGCCTACTGTTGCCGCACGCTGGGTGAGCAGCCCATGCCGTGCCTGCTTGGGGCTGCCTGGGCATGCCTCCCGTGCCCAGGGTCTGTGCGACGTCGCTCCCCTGGCTCGCTCGCTGGGCACTTAGTCGAGGAACAGGGACGAGTGGGCTGGCTCATGATGGGCTTCTGTGGCCTTGCTGGCGCGCCCACCGTTGCTGCACGCTGGGCACTTGGCCCATGCCGTGCCTGCTGGGGGCTGCCTGGGAATGCCTCCCGTGCCCCGGGTCTGTGCAACGCGGCTGCCCTGGCTCGCTCGCTGGGCACTAAGTCGAGGGACAGGGACGAATGGGCTGGCTCACGATGGGCTTCTGTGGCCTGGCTGGCGCGCCCACCGTTGCCGCACGCTGGGCACTTGGCCCATGCCGTGCCTGCTGGGGGCTGCCTGGGAATGCCTCCCATGCCCCGGGTCTGTGCGACACGGCTCCCCTGGCTCGCTCGCTGGGCACTAAGTCGAGGGACAGGGACGAATGGGCTGGCTCACGATGGGCTTCTGTGGCCTGGCTGGCGTGCCCACCGTTGCCGCACGCTGGGCACTTGGCCCATGCCGTGCCTGCTGGGGGCTGCCTGGGAATGCCTCCCATGCCCCGGGTCTGTGCGACGAGGCTCCCCTGGCTTGCTCGCTGGGCACTTAGTTGAGGGACAGGGACGACGGGGCTGGCTCACGATGGGCTCCTGTGGCCTGGCTGGTGCGCCCACCGCTGCCGCACGCTTGGCACCTGGCCCATGCCATGCCTGCTGGGGCCTGCCTGGGCATGCCTCTCGTGCCCAGGGTCTGTGCGACGAAGCTCCCCAGGCTCGCTTACTGGGCACTTAGTCGAGGGACAGGGACGAGGGGGCTGGCTCACGATGGGCTTCTGTGGCCTGGCTGGCCCGCCCACCGTTGCCGCACGCTGGGCACTTGGTCCATTCCGTGCCTGCTGGGGGCTGCCTGGGAATCCCTCCCATGCCCCGGGTCTGTGCGACGCGGCTCCCCTGGCTCGCTCGCTGGGCCCTTAGTCGAGGGACAGGGACGAGGGGGCTGGCTCACGATGGGCTCCTGTGGCCTGGCTGGTGTGCCCACCGCTGCCGCACGCTGGGCACCTGGCCCATGCCGTGCCTGCTGGGGGCTGCCTGGGAATGCCTCCCGTGCCCCAGGTCTGTGCGACGCGGCTCCCCTGGCTCGCTCGCTGGGCACTAAGTCGAGGGACAGGGACGAGGGGGCTGGCTCACGATGGGCGTCCGTGGCCTGGCTGGCGCGCCCACCGCTGCCGCAAGTTGGGCACTTGGCCCATGCCGTGCCTGCTGAGGGCCGCCTGGGCATGCCTCCCGTGCCCAGGGACATGGCTCCCCTGGCTCGCTCACTGGGCACTTAGTCGACGGACAGGGACGAGGGGGCTGGCTCACGGTGGGCGCCCCTGGCCTTGCTGGTGCGCCCACCGCTGCCGCACGCTGGGCGCTTGGCTTATTATGTGCCTGCTGGGGGCTGCCTGGGAATGCCTCCCATGCCCAGGGTCTGTGCGACGCGGCTCCCCTGGCTCGCTCGCTGGGCACTTAGTCGAGGGACAGGGATGAGTGGGCTGGTTCACGATGGGCTCCTGTGGCCTGGCTGGCGCGCCCACCGCTGCCGAACGCTGGGCACCTCGGCCATGCCGTGCCTGCTTGGGGCTACCTGGGCATGCCACCTGTGACCAGGGTCCGTGCGACGCGGCCCCACTGGTTCTGACCTCGTGGCATCAATTTTCGAAAAGAGAGGGACAATTGTTGTGGGGGTTCAGCAGAGGGGGGAGGGACGAATCGAACCGACAAAGGGCTGAATCTCAGTAGATCATGGCAGCAAGGCCACTCTGCCACTTACAATACCTCGTCAAGTATTTAAGTCATCTGCAAATGATTCTACCCGTCGCTCAGTGGGATCACAGTTCAAGGTAGCCCGCGAGGCTCCTCCGCCACACGAGCTTGGCCAATGACGCGTGCCTTTGGGGGCCTGGAGGCCCCTACTGCAGGTCGGCAATCGGGCGACGGGTGCATGCATCGTTCCAGCCCAGATTTTGACTTAGAGGCGTTCAGTCATAATCCAGCGCACGGTAACTTCGAGGCACTGGCTTTTCAACCAAGCGCGATGACCAATTGTGCGAATCAACGGTTCCTCTCGTACTAGGTTGAATTACTATCGCGACGCGGGCATCAGTAAGGT
>JAJFZO010000117.1:7500-17500 GCA_021397835.1 Moringa oleifera
CAGCCCCCTCGTCCTTGTCCCTCGACTTAGTGCCCAGCGAGAGAGCCAGGGGAGCCACGTCGCATGTACTCTGGATGCAGGAGGCATGCCCAGGAAGCCCCCAGCAGGCACGGCATGGGCCAAGTGCCCAGCATGCGGCAGCGGTGGGCGCGCCAGCCAGGCCACTGGCGCCCATCGCGAGCCAGCCCCCTCGTCCCTGTCCCTCGACTAAGTGCCCAGCGAGCGAGCCAGGGGAGCCACGTCGCACAGACCCTGGGCACAGGAGGCATGCCCCAGCAGCCCCGAGCAGGCACGGCATGGGCCAAGTGCCCAGTGTGCGGTAGAAGTGGGCGCGCCAGCCAGGCGATGGGCGCCCTTCCCGAGCCAGCCCCCTCGTCCCTGTCCCTCGACTAAGTGCCCAGCGAACGAGCCAGGGGAGCTGCGTCGCACAGACCCTGCACACAGGAGGCATGCCCAGGAAGCCCTCAGTATGCACAGCATGGGCCAAGTGCCCAACGTGAGGCAGCGGTGGGTGCGCCAGCCAGGCCATGGGTGCCCATCGCGTGCCAGCCCCCTCGTCCCTGTCCCTCTACTAAGTGCCCAGCGAGTGAGCCAGGGGAGCCGCACCACATGGACCATGGGCACGGGAGGCATGCCCCAGCAGCCTCCAGCAGGTATGGCATGGGTCAAGTGCCCAGCGTGCGGCAGAGGTGGGCGCGCCAGCCAGGCGACGGGCGCCCTTCGCGAGCCAGCCCCCGAGTCCCTGTCCCTCGAATGACTGCCCAGTGTGCGAGCCAGGGGTGCTGCGTCACACAGACCCTGGGCATGGGTGGCATGCCCGGGCAGCCCCCAGCAGGCATGGCATGGGCTGCTCACCCATCGTGAGGCGGCGGTGGGCGCGCCAGCCAGGCCGCGGGCACCCATCGCGAGCCAGCCCCCGAGTCCCTGTCCCTCGAATGACTGCCCAGCGTGCGAGCCAGGGGTGCCGCGTCGCACGGACCCTCGGCATGGGTGGCACACCTGAGCTGCCCCCAGCAGGAATGGCATGGGCTGCTCACCCAGCGTGCGGCAGCAGTGGGCGTACCAGCCAGGCCGCGGGTGCCCATCGCGAGCCAGCCCCCTCGTCCTTGTCCCTCGACTAAGTGCCCAGCGAGCGAGCCAAGGGAGCCGCGTCGCACGGACCCTGGGCACGGGTGGCACGCCTAGGCAGCCCCCAGCAGGTACGGCATGGGCTGCTCACCCATCATGCGGCAGCGGTGGGCGCACCAGCCAGGCTGCGGGTGCCCATCGCGAGCCAGCCCCCGAGTCCCTGTCCCTCGAATGACTGCCCAGCGTGCAGGCCAGGGGTGCCGCGTCGCACGGACCCTGGGCACGGGTGGCATGCCCGGGCAGCCCCCAGCAGGCATGGCATTGGCTACTCGCCCAGCGTGCGGCAGCGGTTGGCGTACCAGGCAGGCAGCGGGCGCCCACCGCGAGCCAGCCCCCTCATCCCTGTCCCTCGACTAAGTGCCCAGAGAGCGAGCCAGGGGAGCCAGTTGCATTGACCTGGGCACTGGAGGCATGCCCAGGCAGCCCCCAGCTGGTACGGCATGGGCCAAGTGCCCAGCAGGCACGGTATGGCCCAAGTGCCCAGCATGCGGCAGCGGTGGGCGCATCAGCTAGGCCACGGGCGCCCATCGCGAGCCAGCGCCCACGTCCCTGTCCCTCGACTATGTGCCCCGTGAGCGAGCCTTGGGGGCCATGTTGCAAAGTCCCTGGGCACGTGTGGCACACCCAGGCAGTCCCCAGCAGGCACGGCATGGGCTGCTCGCCCAGGGTGCGGCAGCGGTGAGCGCGCCAGCCAGGCTGCGGGCGCCCATCGTGAGCCAGCCCCCTCGTCCCTGCCCCTCGACTGACTGCCCAGCGTGTGAGCCAGGGGTGCCGCGTCACATGGACCTTGGGCATGGGTGGTGGGCCCAGGCAGCCCCCAGCAGGCGAGGCATGGGCTGTTCGCCCAGCGTGCGGCAGCGGTGGGCGCGCCAACCTGGCCGCGGGCGCCCATCGCGAGCCAGCCCCCACGTCCCTGCCCATCGACCGACTGCACAGCGTGCGAGCCAGGGGAGCCGCATCGCATGGACCCTGGGCATGGGTGGCACGCCTGGGAAGCCCCCAGCAGGCATGGCTAGGGCTGCTCGCCCAGCGTGCGGCAGCGGTGGGCACGCCAGCCAGGCCGCAGGCGCCCATCGCTAGCCAGCCCCCACGTCCCTGTCCCTCGACTAAGTACCCAGCGAGCGAGCCAGGGGGACCATGTCGCAAGGACCCTGGGCACAAGTGGCAGGACCAGGCAGCCCCCAGCAGGCACGGCATGGGATGCTCTCCTATCGTGCGGCAGCGGTGTGCGCGCCAGCCAGGCCGCGGGCGCCCATCGCGAGCCAGCCCACACGTCCCTGTCCCTCGACTAAGTGCCCAGCGATCGAGCCAGGGGGGCCGTGTCACAAGGACCCTGGGCACGGATTGCAGGCCCAGGCAGCCCCCAGCAGGCACGGCATGGGCTGTTCGGCCAGCGTACGGCAGCGTTGGGCGTGCCAGCAAGGCCACGGGCTCCCATTGCGAGCCAGACCACTCGTCCCTGTCCCTGGTCTAAGTGCCAAGCGAGCAAGCAAGGGGAGCTGCGCAGCACCAATCCTTGGCACAGGAGGCATGCCCAGGCAGCCCCCAGTATGCACGGCATGGGCCAAGTGCCCAGCATGCGGCAGCAGTGGACGCACCAGCCAGGCCACGGGCTCCCATCGCGAGCCAGCCCCCTGGTCCCTCTCCCTCGACTAAGTGCCCAGCGAGTGAGCCAGTGGAGCCGCGTCGCATGGTCCCTGGGCACGGGTGGCATGCCTAGGCAGCCCCCAGCAGGCACGGCATGGGCTGCTCGCCCAGAAGGCGGCAGCGGTGGGCGTACCAGCCAGTCCGCGGGCGCCCATCGCAAGCCAGCCCCCACGTCCCTGTTCCTCGACTAAGTGCCCTGCGAGCGAGCCAGGGGGGCTGCGTCGCAAGGACCCTGGGCACGGGTGGCACGCCCAGGCAGCCCAAGCAGGCACGGCATGGGCTGCTCACCCACTGGGCGGCAGTGGTGGGCGCGCCAGCAAGGCCGCGAGCGCCCATCGCGAGCCAGCCCCCACATCCCTGTCCCTCGACTAATTACCCAGCGAGCGAGCCAAGGGAGCCACGTCACACAGACCCTGGGCATGGATGGCAGGCCAACGCAGCCCCGAGAAAGCACGGCATGGGGTGCTCACCCATTGTGTGGCAGTGGGGACCATGTCGCAAGGACCCTGGGCACGAGTGGCAGGACCAGGCAGCCCCCAGCAGGCACGGCATGGGATGCTCTCCTATCGTGCGGCAGCGGTGTGCGCGCCAGCCAGGCCGCGGGCGCCCATCGCGAGCCAGCCCCCTCGTCCCTGTACCTCGACGTAGTGCCCAGCGAGCGAGCCAGGGGAGCCGTGTCGCACAGACCCTGGGCATGGGTGGCACGCCCAGGCAGCCCCCAGCAGGCACGGCATGGGCTACTTGCCCAGCGTGCAGCAGCGGTGGGATCGCCAGCCAGGCCGCGGGCACCCATTGCAAGCCAGCCCTCATGTCCCTGTCCCTCGACGTAGTGCCCAGCGAGTGAGCCAGGTGTTCCGTGGAGCACGGACCCTGGGCATGAGTGGCACGCCCATGCAGCCCCCAGCAAGCACGGCATGGGCTGCTCGCCCAGCATGCGGCAGCGGTGGGCACGCCAGCCAGGCCGCGGTCATCGATCGTGAGCCAGCCCCCTCGTCCCTGCCCCTCAACGGATTGCCCAGCGTGCGAGCCAGGGGTGCCGCGTTGCACAGACCCTGGGCACGGATAGCACACAAAGGTACCCCCCAGCAGGCACGGCATTGGATGCTCGCCCAGCGTGCAGCAGCAGTGGGTGCACCAGCCAGGCCGCAGGCGCCCATCGTGAGCCAGCCCCCAAGTCCCTGTCCCTCGACGTGGTGCCCAGTGAGTGAACCAGGGGGGCCGCGTCGCGCGTACCCTGGGAATGGGTGGCACACCCAGGCAGGCCCCAGCAGGAACGGCATGGGCTACTCGCCCAGCGTGCGGCAGCGGTGGGAGCGCCAGTCAGGCCGCGGGCGCCCATCGCGAGGCAGCCCCCTCGCCTCTCCCCCTCGACTGACTGCCTAGCGTGCGAGCCAGGGGTGCCATGTCGCACGGACCCTAGGCATGGGTGGCACGCCTGGGCAGCCCCCAGCAGGCATGGCATGGGCTGCTCGCTCATCGTGCGGCGGCGGTGGGCGCGCCAGCCAGGCCGCGGGCACCCATCGCGAGCCAGCCCCCGAGTCCCTGTCCCTCGAATGACTGCCCAGCGTGCGAGCCAGGGATGCCACATTGCACGGACCCTGGGCACGGATAGCACACAAAGGCAGCCCCCAGCAGGAACGGTATTGGCTGCTCGCTGGCGGTGGGGGCGCCAGCCAGGCCGTGGGCGCCCTTCGTGAGCCAGCCCCCATGTCCCTGTCCCTCGACATAGTGCCCAGCGAGCGAGCCAGGGGGGCCACATCGCACGGGCCCTGGGAACGGTTGGCATGCCCAGGTAGCCCCCAGCAGGCACGGTATGGGCTGCTCGACCAGCGTGTGGCAGCGGTGGGCACGCCAGCCAGGCCGCGGTCGTCGATCGCGAGCCAGGCCCCTCGTCCCTGCCCCTCGACTGACTGCCCAGCGTGCGAGCCAGGGGTGCCGCGTTGCAAGAACCCTGGGCATGGGTAGCACACCCAGGCAACACCCAGCAGGGATGGCATTGGCTGCTCGCCCAGCGTGCAGCAGCGGTGGGCGCACCAGCCAGGCCGCAGGCGCCCATCATGAGCCAGCCCCCAAGTCCCTGTCCCTTGACGTAGTGCCCTGTGAGTGAACCAGCGGGGCCGCGTCGCACGTACCCTGGGAACAGGTGGCACGCCCAGGCAGCCCCAAGCAGGAACGGCATGGGCCACTTGCCCAGCGTGCGGCAGCGGTGGGAGCGCCAGCCAGGCCGCGGGCGCTCATCGCGAGCCAGCCCCCTCGTCTCTCCCCCTCGACTGATTGCCTAGCGTGCGAGCCAGCGGTGCCATGTCGCACTGACCCTAGGCACGGGTGGCATGCCCAGGCAGTCCCCAGCAGGCACGGCATCGGCTGCTCGCCCAGCGTGCGGCAGCGGTGGGCGCACCAGCCAGGCCGCGGGCGCCCATCGCGAGCCAGACCCCTCGTCCCTCCCCCTCGACTGACTGCCCAGCGTGCGAGCCAGGGGTGCCACGTCGCACCAACCCTGGGCGCGGGTGCCATGCCCAGGCAGGCCCCAGGAGGCACGGCATAGGCTGCTCGCCCATCATGCGGCGGCGGTGGGCGTGCCAGCCGGGCCGCGGTCGTCGATCGCGAGCCAGCTCGCTATGTCCCTGTCCCTCGACTGACTGCCCAGCGAGCGAGCCAGGGGAGTTGCATCGCACAGACCCTGGGAACAGGTGGCACGCCTAGGCAGCCCACAGCAGGCACGGCATGGGCTGCTCGCCCAGCGTGCGGCAGCGGTGGGAGCGCCACCCAGGCCGCGGGCGCCCATCATGAGCCAGCCCCCTAGTCCCTGTCCCTCGACTGACTGCCCAGCATGCGAGCCAGGGGTGCCGCGTCGCATGGACCCTGGGCACGGGTAGCACACCCAGGCAGCCCCCAGCAGGCACGGAATTGGCTGCTCGCCCAGCGTGCAGCAGCAGTGGGCGCGCCAGCCAGGCCGCAGGTGCCCTTCGCGAGCCAGCCCCCACGTCCCTGTCCCTCGATGTAGTGCCCAGCGAGCGAGCCAGGGGGCCTGCATCGCACGGACCCTGGGAACGGGTGGCATGCCCAGGCAGCCTCCAGCAGGCACGGCATGGGCTGCTCGCCCAGCGTGCGGCAGCAGTGGTCGCGCCAGCCGGGCCATGGGCACCCATCGCCAGCCAGCCCCCACGTCCCTTTCCCTCGACATAGTGCCCAGCGTGCGAGCCAGGGGGGCCGTGTCGCACGGACCCTGGGCACGGGTGGCATGCCCAGGCAGCCCCCAGCTGGCACGTCATGGGCTGCTAGCCCAGTGTGTGGCAGCAGTGGGCGCGCCAGCCAGGCCGCGGGCGCCCATCGAGAGCCAGCCACCTCGTCCCTCCCCCTCGACTGACTGCCCAGCGTGCGAGCCAGTGGTGCCACGTCGCACGGACCCTGGGCACGGGTGCCACACCCAGGCAGCCCCCAGGAGGCACGGCATGGGCTGCTCGCCCTGCGTGCGGCAGCGGTGGGCGCGCCAGCCGGGCCGCGGAAGCTCATCGCGAGCCAGCTCGCTACGTCCCTGTCCCTCGACGTAGTGCCCAGCGAGCGAGCCACGTCGCACGGACCCTGGGAATGGGTGGCACGCCCAGGCAGCCCGCAGCAGGCACGGCATGGGCCGCTCACCGAGCGTGAGGAAGCGGTGGGCGCGCCAGCCAGGCCGCGGGCGACCATCGCGAGCCAGCCCCCTCGTCCCTGACCCTCGACTTACTGCCCAGCGTGCAGGCCAGAGGTGCCACGTCGCATGGACCCTGGGCCCGGGTAGCATACCCAGGTAGCCCCTAGCAGGCATGGAATTGGCTGCTTGCCCAGCGTGCAGCAGCGGTGGGCATGCCAGCCAGACTGCAGGCGCCCCTCGCGAGCCAGCCCCCACGTCCCTGTCCTTCGACGTAGTGCCTAACGAGCGAGCCAGGGGGGCCGCATCCCACGGACCCTGGGAATGGGTGGCACGGCCAGGAAGCCCCCAGCAGGCACAGCATGGGCTGCTAGCCCAGCGTGAGGCAGCGGTGAGCGCGCCAGCTAGGCCACAGGCACCCATCACGAGCCAGCCCCCACGTCCCTTTCCCTCGACGTAGTGCCCAGCGTGTGAGCCAGGGGGGCCGCGACGCATGGGCCATGGGCACGGGTGGCATGCCCAGGAAGCCCCCAGCAGGCACGGCATGGGCTGCTCGCCCAGCGTGCGGCAGCGGTGGGCACGCCAGCCAGGCCACGGGCGCCCATCGCGAGCCAGCACCCTCGTCCCTGCCCCTCGACTGACTGCCCAGCGTGCGAGCCAGGGGTGCCGCGTTGCATGGACCCAGGGCATGGGTAGCACGCCAAGGCAGCCCCCAGCAGGCACGGCATTGGCTGCTCGCCCATCGTGCAGCAGCGGTAGGCGCGCCAGCCAGGCCGCGGGCGCCCATCGCGAGCCAGCCCTCATGTCCCTGTCCCTAGACGTAGTGCCCAGCGAGCGAGCCAGGGGGGCCGTGTAGCACGGACCCTGGGCTTGGGTGGCACACCCAGGCAGCCCCCAGCAGGCACGGCATGGGCTGCTCGCCCAGCGTGCGGCAGCGGTGGGCGCGCCTGCCAGGCCGCGGTCGTCGATCGCGAGCCAGCCCCCTCATCCCTGCCCCTCGACTGACTGCCCAGCGTGCGAGCCAGGGGTACCGCGTTGCATGGACCCTGGGCATGGGTAGCACACCCAGGCAGGCCCCAGCAGGCACGGCATTGGCTGCTTGCCCAGCATGCAGCAGCGGTGGGCGCGCCAGCCAGGCCGCAGGCGCCCATCGCGAGCCAGCCCCCACGTCCCTGTCCCTCGACGTAGTGCCCAGTGAGTGAGCCAGGGGGGCTGCGTCGCACGTACCCTGGGAACGGGTGGCACGCCCAGGATGCCCCCAGCAGGCACGGCTTGGGTTGCTTGCCCAGCGTGCGGCAGCGGTGGGCGTGCCAGCAAGGCCACGGGCACGCATCGCGAGCCAACCCCCACGTCCCTCCCGCTCGACTGACTGCCCAGCGTGCGAGCCAGGGGTGCCTAACCGCATGGACCCTGGGCAGGGTTGGCACGCCCAGGCAGCCCCCAGCAGGCACGGCATGGGCTGCTCGCCCAGAGTGCGGCAGCGGTGGGCATGCCAGCCAAGCCGCGGGCACCCATCGCGAGCCAGCCCCCACGTCCCTGTCCCTCGACATAGTGCCCAGCGAGCGAGCCAGGGGGCCGCGTCGAACGGACCCTGTGCACGGGTGGCACGCCCAGGCAGCCCACAGCAGGCACTGCATGGGCTGCTCGCCCAGCGTGCGGCAGCGGTGGGTGCGCCAGTAGGGCCACGGGCACCCATTGTGAGCGAGCCCCCTCGTCCCTGCCCCTCGACTGACTGCCCAGCACGCATGGCATGGGCAGGGCGGCTTGCTTCCTTGCCCATCATGCCGGTGGTGCGTGGCTGTGGTAGCCACCACCGCCGGCAGGCAGGCGGCCGACGACGTGGGCCGAAGAGTGTGGGACTCCCGATCAGTAGCCAACGGAGTGGGAAAAACGTGGGAAATGAAATCCGCTAAATTGTGGGCAACAAAATGAGAAAAATTGTGGGATAATGAGCTGGATGTGGCTACACAAGCTCGAAGGCATGGGCGGCAAAGCTAACGATGATGCATGCTACGCGAAGGCCAAATCGCTGGGGGGATTTCGAGCATTCGGAGTGCTTCGTCACAGGCCCTCGAGGCGGCGGACGTGGGGTCGGATCCCGACGCTCAGGCTTGCCTAGGTGGACTCATTGCGCAGGGCGATCGACGACACGATCGTCGGCCGTTAGCAATGAGCGAGCCACACGGCCAGCCTAGGCAAGGCGTGACACCCCTGCTGCCATCGGTGGGAAAAATGTGGGCAACAAAATGAGAAAAATCAAGGGATAATGAGCTGGGATGTGGCTACACAAGCTCGACGGTGTGGGCGGCGAAGCTAACGATGATGCATGCTACGCGAGGGCCAAATCGTTGGGGGGAATTTTGAGTATGCGGAGTGCTTCGTCGCAGGCCCTCGAGGCGGCGGACGTGGGGTTTGATCCCAACGCTCAGGCTTGCCTAGGCGGACTTGTTGCGCAGCGCGATCGATGACACGATCATCGACCGTTAGCAATGAGCGAGGCACGCGGCCAGCCTGGGCACCCCTGCTGCCAAGGCCTCATCAGTGGGAAAAACGTGGGCAACGAAGCTAGAATAATCGTGGGATAATGAGTTGGGATGTGGCTAGACAAGCTCGATGGTGTGGGCGGCGAAGCTAACGATGGTGCATGCTACGTGAGGGCCAAATCATCGGGGGAATTTCGAGCATGCGGAGTGCTTCGTCATAAGCCCTCGAGGGGGCAGACGTGGGGTTGGATCTTGACGCTCAGGCTTGCCTTGGCAGACTAGTTGTGCAGCGTGATCGACGACACGATCATCGACCATTAGCAACAAGCGAGCCACACGGCCAGCCTGGGCACCCCTGCTGCCAAGGCCTCATCGGTGGAAAAAACATGGGCAACAAAGCGAGAATAATCATGGGATAATAAGCTGGGATGTGGCTAGACAAGCTTGACGGTATGGGCGGCGAAGCCAATGATGATGCATGCTACGTGAGGGCAAAATCGTTGGGGGGATTTCAAGCATGCGGAGTGCTTCGTCGTAGGCCCTCGAGGCGACGGACGCGGGGTTGGATCTCGATGCTTAGGCTTGCCTAGAAGCGGACTTGTTGCGCCGCGCGATCGACGACACGATCGTCAGCCATTTTTAACGAGCGAGCCACACAGCTAGCCTGGGCACGTTGTGACACCCATGCTGCCAAGGCCTCATCGGTGGTCCCTTGCCATTGAAGAATCGTCCCTTGCTGTTGAAATAATTTCGCGCTTAGCGGCTTGGGTGCGGCGGCACATGATGACCTGCATGATCGATGGGCCTTTCGCTGGTCGGCTTGCAGCTCATTTAGTGCTGTTGCTGCCCATTTGTACGTGCGGCGTGTGAGTGGTGATCTAGTTGTGCGCGTTGGCAGGCTCCATGCTCTCGCATTGAACTGTCGACTAGCACGTCGCTTCAAGCTCGACCTCGAGCCAATACGTTGGCGTTTCGTGGGCGACATCAGGACCCTATGTCGCGTGCCTTCATAAATGGAATTTGATGATTCGAGTCGGTTGTCTTTGCCTCATGTCCCTCGTGGGCATGTGTGGAAACCTAAGTCGGGCCTCGTGCTCCAAGCACGACTTGCTTT
>JAJFZO010000117.1:22500-27500 GCA_021397835.1 Moringa oleifera
GGCAAGGGATCCATGCCCCCGCAGCCTCCAGCGGGCACGGCATGGGCCAAGTGCCCAGGTTGCGGTAGAGGTGTGCGCGCCAGCCAGGCCACGGGCGCCCATCGCGAGCCAGCCCCATCGTCCCTGTCCCTCGACTTAGTGCCCAGCGAGCGAGCCAGGGGAGCCGCGTCGCACGGACTCTGGGCATGGGAGGCATGCCCAGGCAGCCCACAGCAGGCATGGCATTGGCCAAGTGCCTAGCGTGTGGTAGAGGAGGGCGCGCCAGCCAGGCAACAGGCGGCCATCGCGTGCCAGCCCCCTCGTCCCTGCCCCTCGACTGACTGCCCAGCGTGCGAGCCAGGGGTGCCGCTTTGCTGGTACCCTGGGCACGGGTGGCACGCCAAGGCAGCCCCAAGCAGGCACGGCATGGGCTGCTCACCCAGCGTGCGGCAGCGGTGGGCGCGCCAGCCATGCCGCGGGCGCCCATCGCGAGCCAAACCCCACGTCCCTGTCCCTCGACAAAGTGCTCAGCGAGCGAGCCAGGGGGGCCGCGTCGCATGGACCCTGGGCA
This sequence comes from Moringa oleifera, assembly GCA_021397835.1. Taxonomy (NCBI): domain Eukaryota; kingdom Viridiplantae; phylum Streptophyta; class Magnoliopsida; order Brassicales; family Moringaceae; genus Moringa; species Moringa oleifera. Next base: position 23,051 of record JAJFZO010000117.1, read on the forward strand.
TGGGTGGCACGCCCTGGCAGCGCCCAACACGCACGGCTTGGGCTGCTCGCCCAGTGTGCAGTAGCGATGGGCGCGCCAGCCAGGCCGCGGGCGCCCATATCAAGCCAGCCACCTCGTCCCTGTCCCTCGGCTGACTGCCCAGCGGGCGAGCCAGGGATGCCGCGTCGCACGGACCCTGGGCACGGGTGGCACGCCCAGGCAGCCCCCAGCAGGCACGGCATGGGCTGCTGGGCCAGCATGCGGCATCGGTGGGCATGCCAGCAAGGCCGCAGGCACCCATCGCGAGCCAGCCCCCACATCCCTAACCCTCGACGATGTGCACAGTGAGCGAGCCAGGGGGGCCGTGTCGCATGTACCCTAGGAATGGGTGGCACGCCCAGGCAGCCCCCAGCGGGCACGGCATGGGCAGCTCGCCCAGCGTGCGGCAGCGGTAGCCAACGCCCTCGTCCCTGTCCCTCGACTGACTGCCCAGCGCGCGAGCCAGGCTTGCCACGTCACACGGACCCTGGGCATGGGTGGCACGCCCTGGCAGCCCCCAGCAGGCACGGCTTGGGCTGCTCGCCCAGCGTGCTGCAGCGGTGGGCGCGCCAGCCAGGCCGCGGGCGCTCATCGCGAGCCAACCCCCACGTCCCTGTCCCCCGACTAAGTGCCCAGCGATCAAGCCAGGGGGGCCGCGTCGCACGGACCCTGGGCATGGGTGGCATGCCCTGGCAGCCCCCAGCAGGCACGGCATGGGCTGCTCACCCAGTGTGCGGCAGCGGTGGGCGCGCCAGCCAGGCCGCGGGCGCCCATCGCAAGCCGGCCCCCACGTCCCTGCCCCTCAGCTGACTGCCCAGCGTGCGAGCCAGGGGTGCCGTGTCGCATGGACCCTGGGCACCGGTGGCACGCCCAGGCAGCCCCCAACAGGCACGGCATGGGCTGCTGGCCCAGCGTGCGGAAGCGGTGGACGCGCCAGCCTGGCCGCGGGCACCCATCGCGAGCATGCCCCCACGTCCCTTTCCCTCGACTAAGTGCCCAGCGAGCGAGCCAGTGGGGCCGCGTCGCACGGACCCTGGGCACGGGTGGCATGCCCTGGCAGCCCCCAGCAGGCACGGCATGGGCTGCTCGCCCAGCGTGCGGCAGCGGTAGCCAGCCCCCTCGTCCTGTCCCCTCGACTGACTGCCCAGAGTGCGAGCCAGGGGTGCCGCGTCGCACGGACCCTGGGCATGGGTGGCACGCCCAGGCAGCCCCCAGCAGGCACGTTATGGGCGAAGTGCCCAGCGTGTGGCAGAGGAGGGCGCGCCAGCCAGGCCACAGGCACCCATCGCGAGCCAGCCCCCTCGTCCCTGTCCCTCGACTAAGTACCCAGTGAGCGAACCAGGGGGCCGCATCTCACGGACCCTGGGCACGGGTGGCATGCCCAGGCAGCCCCCAGCAGGCATGGCATGGGCTGCTCGCCCAGCGTGAGGCAACGGTAGCCAGCCCCCTCGTCCCTGCCCCTCGACTCACTGCCCAGAGTGCGAGCCAGGGGTGCCGCGTCACACAGACCCAGGTCATGGGTGGCACGCCCAAGCAGCCCCCAGCAGGTACGGCATGGGCTGCTAAGCCAGCGTGCGGCAGCGGTGGGCGCGGCAGCCAGGCCGCGGGCGCCCATCGCGAGCTAACTCCCACATCCTTGTCCCTTGACTAAGTGCCCAGCGAGCGAGCCGCGGGGGCCACGTCGCACGGATCCTGGGCACGGGTGGCATGCCCAGGCAGCCCCCAGCAGGCACGGCATGGGCTGCTTGCCCAGTGTGTGGTAACGGTAGCCAGCCCCCTCGTTCCTGCCCCTCGACTGACTGCCCAGCGTGCAAGCCGGGGCTGCCGCATGGACCCTGGGCACGGGTGGCACGCCCAGGCAGCCCCCAGCAGGCATGGCATGGGCTGCTCGCCCAGCGTGCCGCAGGAGTGGGCGCGCCAGCCAGGCCGCAGGCGCCCATCTTGAGCCAGCCCCCACGTCCCTCAACCAAGTTCCCAGCGAGTGAGCCAGGGGTGCCGCATCACACGGACCCTGGGCACGGGTGGCACGCCCAGGCAGCCCCAGCAGGCATGGCATGGGCTGCTCGCCCAGCGTACGGCAGCGATGGGCGCGCTAGCCAGGCCGCGAGCGCCCATCACGAGCCAGTCCCCACGTCCCTGTCCCTCGACGTAGTGCCAGCGAGCGAGCCAGGGGGGCCGCATCATGCGGACCCTGGGCACGGGTGGCATGCCCAGGCAGCCCCCAGCAGGCACAGCATGGGCTGCTCACCCAGCGTGTGGCAGCGGTGGGCGCGCCAGCCAGGCCGCAGGCGCCCATCGCGAGCCAGCCCCCTCCTCCCTACCCCTCTACTGACTGCCCAGCATGCGAGCCAGGGGTGCCACAGCAGTCGCCAGCAGGCACGGTGCCAGCCTTGCCAGCAGGCACAGCGCCAGCCTTGCCAGGGGCACCTCACGCGAGCCAGTCGCGAGCTTGCTGTGAGGTTCAGCACATGCTGTGGGCATTGATTTCATGGGCAAGCTGGCCTTGGCCATGTCCCCTGGCTCTTGTGGACCCTGAGGGCTGCCATGGGGTTGCTGGAGGTGCGCTGGACCGGGCAGCCAGCATGCACCAAGGGCCAGGCAGAGGCACAGCTGCCCCAGCCTCCTGGCCGCAATGCCCAGTTGCAAAATTGTTGTGAATTGACTGTCTGTTCATCATGGAATTTGTCCCGAAATGACTCAAATAATTCGTGTAATTCATGAGGAGTCTGCCCCTGAAGTTTGGGATCATTTCGACTCACGGGCTATTTTTGATGATTCTTTCAATTTTCGGCAGTAGAAAATTCATCAAAAAAATTTAGTGCCCAGAAAATTCTGAAATTTTTTCTGGTGGTAGATATGATTATTCTCCATTTATGTACAAAATTTCAGCTCAAAATTCCAAGTAAATAATTTTTTAGACCCATTATGACGACTCAGACATATTGATGTTTCCTCCTGCCGGGAGTGAAATTTCATTTAAGACTCTTTAGGGGGGAGGTGGTCACCTAGCTTGCTGGGTGCCAACAGGCCATGCGTGCCTCCCCCCCTGCCCATCCCACGTGGGCAGGCGCTGGGCTTGGGCAATCCAACGTGCATGGCATGGGCAGGGCGGCTTGCTGCCTTGCCCATCCAGCCGGTGGTGCGTGGCTGTGGCGGCCCTCGAGGCTGGGGGGATTTCGAGCATGCGGAGTACTTCATCGCAGGCCCTCGAGGCGGCGGACGTGGGGTTGGATCCTGACGCTCAGGCTTGCCTAGACGGACTCGTTGCGCAGCGCGATCGGCGACACGATCGTCGGCCGTTAGCAACGAGCGAGCCACACGGCCAGCCTGGGCAAGGCGTGACACCCCTGCTGCCAAGGCCTCATTGGTGGGAAAAACGTGGGCAACGAAACGAGAGAAATTGTGGGATAATGAGCTGGGATGTGGCTAGACAAACTCGACGGTGCAGGCGGCGAAGCTAATGATGATGCATGCTACGCGAGGGCCAAATCGCTGGGGGGATTTTGAGCATGCGGAGTGCTTCATCGCAGGCCCTCGAGGCGGCGGATGCGGGGCTGGATCCCAATGCCCAGGCTTGCCTAGGCGGACTCATTGCGCAGCGTGATCGATGACACAATCGTCGGCCATTAGCAAAGAGCGAGCCACACGGCCAGCTTGGGCAAGGCGTGACACCCCTGCTGCCAAGGCCTCATTGGTGGGAAAAACGTGGGCAACGAAATGAGAAAAATCATGGGATAATGAGCTGGGATGTGGCTACACAAGCTCGACGGTGTGGGCAGCGAAGCTAACGATGATGCATGCTACGCGAGGGCCAAATCGTTGGGGGGATTTTGAGCGTGAGGAGTGCTTCATCGCAGGCCCTCGAGGTGGTGGATACGGGGCTGGATCCCGACGCCCAGGCTTGCCTAGGCGGACTCGTTGCGAAGCACGATCAATGACACGATCATCGGCCGTTAGCAATGAGCGAGCCACACGGCCAGCCTGGGCAAGGCGTGGCACCCCTGCTGCCAAGGCCTCATCGGTGGGAAAAATGTGGGCAACGAAATGAGAAAATCGTGGGATAATGAGCTGGGATGTGGCTACACAAGCTCAACGGTGTGGGCGGCGAGGCTAACGATGATGCATGCTATGCGAGGGCCAAATCATTGGGGGGAATTTCAAGCATGCGGAGTGCTTCGTCGTAGGCCCTCGAGGTAGCGGATGTGGGGTTGGATCCCGACACTTAGGCTTGCCTAGGTGGACTCATTGCGCAGCGCGATCGATGACACGATCGTCGGCCGTTAGCAATGAGCGAGCCACACGGCCAGCCTGGGCACCCCTGTTGCCAAGGCCTCATCGGTGGGAAAAAGGTGGGCAACAAAGCGAGAATAATCGTGGGATAATGAGCTGGGATGTGGCTAGACAAGCTCGATGTGTTGGGCGGCGAAGCTAA
>JAJFZO010000117.1:37500-55000 GCA_021397835.1 Moringa oleifera
CTAAGTGCCCTGTGAGCGAGCCAGGGGAGCCATGTTGCATGGACCCTGGGCATGGGAGGCATGGGCCAAGAGCCCAGCATGCGGTAGAGGTGGGCGCGCCAGCCAGGCGACGGCGCCCTCCACGAGCCAGCCCCCTCGTCCCTGTCTCTTGACTAAGTGCCCAGTAAGCAAGCCATGGGAGCCGCGTCTCACGGACCCTGGGCATTGAAGGCATGCCCAGGCAGCCCCCAGAAGGTATGGCATGGGCCAAGTGCCCAGCGTGCGCAGCGGTGGGCACGCCAGCCAGGCCACAGGCGCCCATCGCGAGCCAGCCACCTAGTCCCTGCCCCTGGACTAAGTGCCCAGCGTGCAAGCCAGGGGAGCCGTGTTGCATGGATCCTGGGCATGGGAGGCATGCCCAGGCAGCCCCCAGAAGGCACAGCATGGGCCACATGCCCAGCGTGCGCAGCGGTGGGCGCGCCAGTAAGGCCACAGGCGCCCATCGCGAGCCAGCCACCTCGTCACTGTCCCTCGACTAAGTGCCCAGCGAGCGAGACAGGGGAGCCGTGTTGCATGGATCCTTGGCACAGGAGGCATGCCCAGGCAGCCCCCAGAAGGCACGGCATTGGTCAAGTGCCCAGCGTGTGGCAGCGGTGGGCGCGCCAGGCAGGCCACAGGCGCCTATCGCGTGCCAGCCACCTCGTCTCTGTCCCTCGACTATGTGCCCAGAGAGCAAGACAGAGGATCCGCGTCACAGGGACCCTGGGCATTGGAGGCATGCCCCAGAAGCCCCCAGCAGGCAAGGCATGGGCCAAGTGCCCAGCATGCGGTAGAGGTGGGCGCGCAAGGAAGGCGGCGGGCGCCCTTCGCGAGCCAGCCCCCTCGTCCCTGTCCCTCCACTAAGTTCCCAGCGAACGAGCCAGAGGAGCCAAGTTGGACAGACCCTGGGCATGGGAGGCATGCCCAGGCAGCCCCCAGTATGCACGGCATGGGCCAAGTGCCGAACTTGTGGCAGCGGTGGGCGCGCCAGCCAGGCCACAGGCGCCCATCGCGAGCCAGACCCCTCGTCCCTATCCCTTGACTAAGTGCCCTGTGAGCGAGCCAGGGGAGCCATGTTGCATGGACCCTGGGCATGGGAGGCATGGGCCAAGAGCCCAGCATGCGGTAGAGGTGGGCGCGCCAGCCAGGCGACGGGCGCCCTTCGCGAGCCAGCCCCCTCGTCACTGTCTCTTGACTAAGTGCCCAGTGAGCAAGCCATGGGAGCCGCGTCACACGGACCCTGGGCATTGGAGGCATGCCCAGGCAGCCCCCAGCAGGTATGGCATGGGCCAAGTGCCCAGCGTGCGCAGCGGTGGGCGCGCCAGCCAGGCCACAGGCGCCTATCGCGAGCAAGCCACCTCGTCCCTGCCCCTGGACTAAGTGCCCAGCGAGCAAGCCAGGGGAGCCGTGTTGCATGGATCCTGGGCATGGGAGGCATGCCCAGGCAGCCCCCAGAAGGCACAGCATGGGCCAAGTGCCCAGCATGCGGCAGAGGTGGGCGCGCCAGCCAGGCCACAGGCGCCCATCGCGAGCCAGCCCCCTCGTCCCTGTCCCTCGACTAAGTGCCCAGTGAACGAGCCAGGGGAGCTGCGTCGCACAGACCCTGGGCACAGGAGGCATGCCCAGGCAGCCCCCAGCAGGCACGGCATGGGCCAAGTGCCCAGCGTGTGGCAACGGAGGGCGCGCCAGCCAGGCAACAGGCGCCCATCGCGAGCCAGCCCCCTTTCCCTGTCCCTCGACTTAGTGCCCAGCGAGCGAGCAAGGAGAGCCGCGTTGCACGGACCCTGGGCATGGGAGGCATGCCCAGGCAGCCCCCAGCAGGTACGACATGGGCCAAGTGCCCAGCGTGCGCAGCGGTGGGCGCGCCAGCCAGGCAACAGGCGCCCATCGCGAGCCAGCCCCCTCGTCCCTGTCCCTCGACTAAGTGCCCAGCGAGCGAGCGAGGGGAGCCGCGTCACATGGACCCTTGGCACGGGAGGCATGCCCCGGCAGCCCCAAGCAGGCATGGCATGGGCCAAGTGCCCAGCGTTGGGCACGCCAGCCAGGCCACAGGCACCCATCGCGAGCCCGGCCCCTCGTCCCTGTCCCTATACTAAGTGCCCAGCGAGCGAGCCAGGTGAGCCACATCGCATGGACCCTGGGCACGGGAGGCATGCCCCTGCAGCCCCCAGCAGGCAAGGCATGGGCCAAGTGCCCAGCATGCGGTAGAGGTGGGCGCGCAAAGAAGGCGACGGGCGCCCTTCGCGAGCCAGCCCCCTCATCCCTGTCCCTCCACTATGTTCCCAGCGAACGAGCCAGAGGAGCCATGTTGGACAGACCTGTGGCATGGGAGGCATGCCCAGGCAGCCCCCAATATGCACGGCATGGGCCAAGTGCCCAACGTGTGGCAGCGGTGGGCGTGCCAGCCAGGCCACGGGCGCCCATCATGAGCCAGCCCCCTCATCCCTGTCCCTCGACCAAGTGCCCAGCAAGCGAGCCAGGGGAGCCTTGTCATTCAGATCCTGGGTGCAGCTAGGATGCCCAGGCAGCCTCGAGCAGGCACGGCATGGGCCAATTGCCCAGCGTGGGGTAGCGGTGGGCGCGCCAGCCAGGCCACAGGCGCCCATCGCGAGCCAGACCCCTCGTCCCTATCCCTTAACTAACTGCCCTGTGAGCGAGCCAGGGGAGCCATGTTGCATGGACCCTGGGCATGGGAGGCATGGGCCAAGAGCCCAGCATGCGGCAGAGGTGGGCGTGCCAGCCAGGCCACAGGCGCCTATCGCGAGCAAGCCACCTCGTCCCTGCCCCTGGACTAAGTGCCCAGCGAGCAAGCCAGGGGAGCCGTGTTGCATGGATCCTGGGCATGGGAGGCATGCCCAGGCAGCCCCCAGAAGGCACAGCATGGGCCAAGTGCCCAGCATGCGGCAGAGGTGGGCGCGCCAGCCAGGCCACAGGCGCCCATCGCGAGCCAGCGCCCTCGTCCCTGTCCCTCGACTAAGTGCCCAGTGAACAAGCCAGGGGAGCTGCGTCGCACAGACCCTGGGCACAGGAGGCATGCCCAGGCAGCCCCCAGCAGGCACGGCATGGACCAAGTGCCCAGCGTGCGGCAACGGAGGGCGCGCCAGCCAGGCAACAGGCGCCCATCGCGAGCCAGCCCCCTTTCCCTGTCCCTCGACTTAGTGCCCAGCGAGCGAGCAAGGAGAGCCGCGTTGCACGGACCCTGGGCATGGGAGGCATGCCCAGGCAGCCCCCAGCAGGTACGACATGGGCCAAGTGCCCAGCGTGCGCAGCGGTGGGCGCGCCAGCCAGGCAACAGGCGCCCATCGCGAGCCAGCCCCCTCGTCCCTGTCCCTCGACTAAGTGCCCAGCGAGCGAGCGAGGGGAGCCGCGTCACATGGACCCTTGGCACGGGAGGCATGCCCCGGCAGCCCCAAGCAGGCACGGCATGGGCCAAGTGCCCAGCGTGTGGCAGCGTTGGGCGCGCCAGCCAGGCCACAGGCACCCATCGCGAGCCCGGCCCCTCGTCCCTGTCCCTAGACTAAGTGCCCAGCGAGCGAGCCAGCTGAGCCACATCACATGGACCCTGGGCACGGGAGGCATGCCCCTGCAGCCCCCAGCAGGCAAGGCATGGGCCAAGTGCCCAGCATGCGGTAGAGGTGGGCGCGCAAAGAAGGCGACGGGCGCCCTTCGCGAGCCAGCCTCCTCATCCCTGTCCCTCCACTAAGTTCCCAGCGAACGAGCCAGAGGAGCCATGTTGGACAGACCAGTGGCATGGGAGGCATGCCCAGGCAGCCCCCAATATGCACGGCATGGGCCAAGTGCCCAACGTGTGGCAGCGGTGGGCGCGCCAGCCAGGCCACGGGCGCCCATCACGAGCCAGCCCCCTCATCCCTGTCCCTCGACCAAGTGCCCAGCAAGCGAGCCAGGGGAGCCTTGTCATGCAGATCCTGGGTGCAGCTAGCATGCCAAGGCAGCCTCGAGCAGGCACGGCATGGGCCAATTGCCCAGCGTGGGGTAGCGGTGGGCGCGCCAGCCAGGCCACAGGTGCCCATCGCGAGCCAGACCCCTCGTCCCTATCCCTTGACTAAGTGCCCTGTGAGCGAGCCAGGGGAGCCATGTTGCATGGACCCAGGGCATGGGAGGCATGGGCCAAGAGCCCAGCATGCGGCAGAGGTGGGCGTGCCAGCCAGGCGACGGGCGCCCTTCGCAAGCCAGCCCCCTCGTCCCTGTCTCTTGACTAAGTGCCCAGTGAGCAAGCCATGGGAGCCGCGTCACACGGACCCTGGGCATTGGAAGCATGCCCAGGAAGCCCCCAGCAGGTATGGCATGGGCCAAGTGCCCAGCGTGCGCAGCGGTGGGCGCGCCAGCCGGGCCACAGGCGCCCATCGCGAGCCAGCCACCTCGTCCCTGCCCCTGGACTAAGTGCCCAGCGAGCAAGCCAGGGGAGCCGTGTTGCATGGATCCTGGGCATGGCAGGCATGCCCAGGCAGCCCCCAGAAGGAACAGCATGGGCGACGTGCCCAGCGTGCGCAGCGGTGGGTGCGCCAGACAGGCCACAGGCGACCACCGCTAGCCAGCCCCCTCGTCCCTGTCCCTCGACTTAGTGCACAGCGAGTGAGCCAGGGGAGCCGCATCGCACAGACCCTGGGCACAGAAGGAAAACCCAGGCAGCCCCCAGTAAGCACGGCATGGGCCAAGTGCCCAGCGTGCGGCAGAGGTGGGCGCGCCACCCGGGCCACAGGCGCCCATCGCGAGCCAGCCCCCTCGTCCCTGTCCCTCGACTAAGTGCCCAGTGAACGAGCCAGGGGAGCTGCGTCGCACAGACCCTGGGCAAGGGAGGCATGCCCAGGCAGCCCCCAGCAGGCACGGCATGGGCCAAGTGCCCAGCGTGCGGCAGCGGTGGGCACGCCAGCCAGGCCACAGGCTCCCATCGCGAGCCAGCCCCCTCGTCCCTTTCCCTCAACTAAGTGCCCAGCGTGCAAGCCAGGGGAGCCACGTCACACAGACCCTGGGCAAAGGAGGCATGCCTAGGCAGCCCCCAGCAGGCACGGCATGGGCCAAGTGCCCAGCGTGCAGCAACGGAGGGCGCGCTAGCCAGGCAACAGGCGCCCATCGCGAGCCAGCCCCCTTTCCCTGTCCCTCGACTAAGTGCCCAGCGAGCGAGCAAGGAGAGCGACGTTGCACAGACCCTGGGCATGGGAGGCACGCCCAGGCAGCCCCCAGCAGGTACGACATGGGCCAAGTGCCCACCGTCCGCAGCGGTGGGCGCGCCAGCCAGGCCACAGGCGCCCATCACGAGCCAGCCCCCTCGTCCCTGTCCCTCGACTAAGTCCCCAGCGAACAAGCCAGGGGAGCCGCGTCGGACGGACCCTGGGAACGTGAGGCATGCCCCAGAAGCCCCCAGCAGGCACGGCAGGGGCCAAGTACCCAGCGTGCAGTAGAGGTGGGCGAGCCAGCCAGGCGACGGGCGCCCTTTGCGAGCCAGGGGGAGCCATGTCGTGCAGACCCTGGGCACAGGTGGCATGCCCAGGCAGCCCCCAGCAGGCACGGCATGGGCCAATTGCCCAGCGTGGGGTAGCGGTGGGCGCGCTAGCAAGGCCACAAGCGCCCATCGCGAGCCAGACCCCTCGTCCCTATCCCTCGACTAAGTGCCCAGTGAGCGAGCCAGGGGAGCCATGTTGCATGGACCCTGGGCATGGGAGGCATGGGCCAAGAGCCCAGCGTGCGATAGAGGTGGGTGCGCTAGCCAGGTGACGGGCGCCCTTCGTGAGCCAGCCCCCTCGTCCCTGTCTCTTGACTAAGTGCCCAATGACCAAGCCAGGGGAGCCGCGTCACACGGACCCTGGGCATTGGAGGCATGCCCAGGAAGCCCCCAGCAGGTACGGCATGGGCCAAGTGCCCAGCGTGCGCAGCGGTGGGCGCGCCAGCCAGGCCACAGGCACCCATTGCGAGCCAGCCACCTCGTCCCTGTCCCTGGACTAAGTGCCCAGCGAGCGAGCCAGGGGAGCCGTGTTGCATGGATCCTGGGCACGGGAGGCATGCCCAGGATGCCGCCAGAAGGCACAGCATGGGCCACGTGCCCAGCGTGCGCGGCGGTGGGCGCGCCAGCAAGGCCACAGGCGCCCATCGCGAGCCAGCCACCTCGTCCCTGTCCCACGACTAAGTGCCCAGCGAGCGAGCCAGGCAAGCCGTGTTGCATGGATCCTAGGCAAAGGAGGCATGCCCAGGTAGCCCCCAGAAGGCACAGCATTGGTTAAGTGCCCAGCGTGTGGCAGCGGTGGGCACGCCAGCCAGGCCACAGGCGCCCATCGCGTGCCAGCCACCTCGTCCCTGTCCCTCGACTAAGTTCCCAGAGAGCGAGACAGAGGATCCGTGTCGCATGGACCCTGGGTACGGGAGGCATGTCCCAGCAATCCCCAGCAGACATGGCATGGGCCAAGTGCCCAGCGTGGGGTAGAGGTGGGCGCGCCAGCCAGGCGATGGGCATCCTTCGCGAGCCAGCCCCCTCGTCCCTGTCCCTCAACTAAGTCCCCAGCAAGCAAGCCAGGGGAGCCACGTCACACGGACCCTGGGCACGGGAGGCATTCCCAAGCTGCCCCCAGAAGGCACGGCATTGGCAGCGTGCCCAGCATGTGGCAGCAGTGGGCGCGCCAGCCAGGCCACAGGAGCCCATCGCGAGCCAGCCCCCTCGTCCCTGTCCCTCGACTAAGTGCCCAGCGAGTGAGCGAGGGGAGCCGCGTCACATGGACCCTTGGCATGGGAGGCATGCCCCGGCAGCCCCAAGCAGGCATGGCATGGGCCAAGTGCCCAGCGTGTGGCAGCGTTGGGCGCGCCAGCCAGGCCACGGGCACCCACCGCGAGCCCGGCCCCTCGTCCCTGTCCCTATACTAAGTGCCCAGCGAGCGAGCCAGGGGAGCCACATCGCATGGACCCTGGGCACGGGAGGTATGCCCCAGAAGCCCCCAGCTGGCAAGGCATGGGCCAAGTGCCCAGCATGCGGTAGAGGTGGGCGCGCAAGGAAGGCGACGGGCGCCCTTCGCGAGCCAGCCCCCTCGTCCCTGTCCCTCCACTAAGTTCCCAGCGAACGAGCCAGAGGAGCAATGTTGAACAGACCCTGGGCACGGGAGGCATGCCCAGGCAGCCCCCAGCATGCACGGCATGGGCCAAGTGCCCAACGTGTGGCAGCGGTGGGCGCGCCAGCCAGGCCACGGGCATCCATCGCCAGCCAGCCCCCTCGTCCCTGTCCTTCGACTAAGTGCCCAGAAAGCGAGCCAGGGGAGGCTTGTCATGCAGATCCTGGGCGCAGCTGGCATGCCCAGGCAGCCTCGAGCAGGCACGGCATGGGCCAATTGCCCAGCGTGGGGTAGCGGTGGGCGCGCCAGCCAGGCCGCAGGCGCCCATCGCGAGCCAGACCCCTCGTCCCTATCCCTTGACTAAGTGCCCTGTTTGCGAGCCAGGGGAGCCATGTTGCATGGACCCTGGGCATGGGAGGCATGGACCAAGAGCCCAGCATGTGGTAGAGGTGGGCGCGCCAGCCAGGCGATGGGTGCCCTTCGCGAGACAGCCCCCTCGTCCCTGTCTCTTGACTAAGTGCCCAGTGAGCAAGCCATGGGAGCCGCGTCACACGGACCCTGGGCATTGGAGGCAAGCCCAGGCAGCCCCCAGCAGGTATGGCATGGGCCAAGTTCCCAGCGTGCGCAGCGGTGGGCGTGCCAGCCAGGCCACAGGCGCCCATCGCGAGCCAGCCACCTCGTCCCTGTCCCTGGACTAAGTGCCCAGCTAGCGAGCCAGGGGAGCCGTGTTGCATGGATCCTGGGCACAGGAGGCATGCCCAGGCATTCCCCAGAAGGCACAGCATGGGCCACGTGCCAAGCGTGCGCAGCGGTGGGCGCGCCAGCAAGGCCACAGGCGCCCATCGCGAGCCAGCCACCTCGTCCCTGTCCCTCAACTAAGTGCCCAGCGAGCGAGCCAGGGGAGCCATGTTGAATGGATCCTAGGGAAAGGAGGCATGCCCAGGCAGCCCCCAGAAGGCATGGCATTGGTTAAGTGCCCAGCGTGTGGCAGCGGTGGGCGCGCCAGCCAGGCCACAGGCACCCATCGCGTGCCAGCCACCTCGTCCCTGTCCCTCGACTAAGTGCCCAGAGAGCGAGACAGAGGATCCGCGTCGCACGGACCCTGGGCACGGGAGGCATGTCCCAGCAATCCCCAGCAGACATGGCATGGGCCAAGTGCCCAGCGTGCGCTAGAGGTGGGCGCGCCAGCCAGGCGATGGGCGCCCTTCGCGAGCCAGCCCCCTCGTCCCTGTCCCTCGACTAAGTCCCCAGCGAGCAAGCCAGGGGAGCCGTGTCACATGGACCCTGGGCACGGGAGGCATTCCCAAGCTTCCCCCAGAAGGCACGGCATGGGCAGAGTGCCCAGCATGTGGCAGCGGTGGGCGCGCCAGCCAGGCCACAGGAGCCCATCGCGAGCCAGCCCCCTCGTCCCTGTCCCTCGACTAAGTGCCCAGCGAGCGAGTGAGGGGAGCCACGTCACATGGACTCTTGGCACGGGAGGCATGCCCGGGCAGCCCCAAGCAGGCACGGCATGGGCCAAGTGCCCAGCATGTGGCAGCATTGGGCGCGCCAGCCATGCCACAGGCACCCATCGCGAGCCCGGCCCCTCGACCCTGTCCCTAGACTAAGTGCCCAGCGAGCGAGCCCGGGGAGCCACATCGCATGGACCCTGGGCATGGGAGACATGCCCCAGCAGCCCCCAGCAGGCAAGGCTTGGGCCAAGTGCCCAGCATGCGGTAGAGGTGGGCGCGCAAGGAAGGCGACAGGCGCCCTTCGCGAGCCAGCCCCCTCGTCCCTGTCCCTCCACTAAGTTCCCAGCGAACGAGCCAGAGGAGCCATGTTGGACAGACCCTGGGCACGAGAGGCATGCCCAGGCAGCCCCCAGTATTCACGGCATGGGCCAAGTGCCCAACGTGTGGCAACGGTGGGCGCGCCAGCCAGGCCACGGGCGCCCATCACGAGCCAGCCCCCTCGTCCCTGTCCCTCGACTAAGTGCCCAGCAAGTGAGCCAGGGGAGGCTTGTCGTACAGATCCTGGGCGCAGCTGGCATGCCCAGGCAGCCTCGAGCAGGCACGGCATGGGCCAATAGCCCAGCGTGGGGTAGCGGTGGGCGCGCCAGCCAGGCCACAGGCGCCCATCGCGAGCCAGACCCCTCGTCCCTATCCCTTGACTAAGTGCCCTGTGAGCGAGCCAGGGGAGCCATGTTGCATGGACCCTGGGCATGGGAGGCATGGGCCAAGAGCCCAGCATGCGGTAGAGGTGGGCGCGCCAGCCAGGCGACGGGCGCCCTTCGCGAGCCAGCCCCCTCGTCCCTGTCTCTTGACTAAGTGCCCAGTAAGCAAGCCATGGGAGCCGCGTCACATGGACCCTGGGCATTGGAGGCATGCCCAGGCAGCCCCCAGCAGGTATGGCATGGGCCAAGTGCCCAGCGTGCGCAGCGGTGGGTGCGCCAGCCAGGCCGAAGGCGCCCATCGCGAGCCAGCCACCTCGTCCCTGCCCCTGGACTAAGTGCCCAGCGAGCAAGCCAGGGGAGCCGTGTTGCATTAATCCTGGGCATGGGAGGCATGCCCAGGCAGCCCCCAGTAGGCACAGCATGGGCCACGTGCCCAGCGTGCGCAGCGGTGGGCGCGCCAGCAAGGCCACAGGCGCCCATCGTGAGCCAGCCACCTCGTCACTGTCCCTCGACTAAGTGCCCAGCGAGCGAGACAGGGGAGCCATGTTGCATGGATCCTAGGCACAGGAGGCATGCCTAGGCAGCCCCCAGATGGCACGGCATTGGTCAAGTGCCCAGCGTGTGGCAGCGGTGGGCGCGCCAGGCAGGCCACAGGTGGCCATCGCGTGCCAGCCACCTCGTCTCTGTCCCTCGACTAATTGCCCAGAGAGCGAGACAGAGGATCCGCGTCGTAGGGACCCTGGGCATGGGAGGCATGCCCCAGCAATCCCCAGCAGACATGGCATGGGCCAAGTGCGCAGCGTGCGGTAGAGGTGGGCGCGCCAGCCAGGCGATGGGTGCCCTTCGCGAGCTAGCCCCCTCGTCCCTGTCCCTCGACTAAGTGCCCAGCGAGCAAGCCAGGGGAGCCGCGTCACATGGACCCTGGGAACGGGAGGCATTCCCAGGGTGCCCCCAGAAGGCACGGCATGGGCCAAGTTCCCAGCATGTGGCAGCGGTGGGCGCGCCAGCCAGGCCACAGGAGCCCATCACGAGCCAGCCCCCTCGTCACTGTCCGTGAACTAGGTGCCCAGCGAGCGAGACAGAGGATCCGCGTCGCATGGACCCTGGGCACGGGAGGCATGCCCCAGCAATCCCCAGCAGACATGGCATGGGCCAAGTGCCCAGCGTGCGGTAGAGGTGGGCGCGCCAGCCAGGCGACTGGTGCCCTTCGCGAGCCAGCCCCCTCGTCCCTGTCCCTCGACTAAGTGCCCAGCGAGCAAGCCAGGGGAGCCGCGTCACACGGACCCTGGGCATGGGAGGCATTCCCAGGCAGCCCCCAGCAGGTACGGCATGGGGCCAAGTGCCCAACGTGTGCAGCGGTGGGGGCGCCATCCAGGCCACAAGCGCCCATCGCGAGCAAGCCACCTCGTCCCTGTCCCTCGACTAAGTGCCCAGTGAGCGAGCCAGGGGGGCCACGTCGCACTGAATCTGGGCACGGATGGCACGCCCAGGCAGACTCCAGCAGGCACGGCATGGGCTGCTCACCCAGCGTGCGGCAGCGGTGGACGCGCCAGCCAGGCCACGGGCGCCCATCGCAAGCCAACCCCCTCGTCCCTGTCCCTCGACTAAGAGCCCAGGGAGCGAGGCAGGGGGGCCGCATCACATGGACCCTAGGCACGGATGGCACGCCCAGGCAGCCCCCAGCAGGCACGGCATGGGCAGCTCACCCAGCGTGTGGCAGTGGTGGGCACGACAGCCGGACCGCGGGCACCCATCGCAAGCCTTCCCCCACGTCCCTGTCCCTCGACGTAGTGCCCAGCGAGCCAGCCAGGAGGGCCGCGTCACATGGACCCTGGGCACAGGTGGGACGCCCAGGCAGACCCCTGCAGGCACAGCATGGGCTGCACACCCAGCGTGCTGCAGCGGTGGGCGCGCCAGCCAGGCCGCGGGCGCCCATCGTGAGCCAGGCCCCACGTCCCTTTCCCTCGACTAAGTGCCCAGCGAGTGAGCCAGAAGGGCTTCGTCACATGGTCCCTGGGCACGGGTGGCATGCCCAGGAAGCCCCCAGCAGGCACGGCATGGGTTTCTCGCCCAGCGTGCGGCAGCAGTGGACGCGCAAGCCAGGCCGCGGGCGCCCATCGCGAGCCAGCCCCCTCGTCCCTGCCCCTCGACTGACTGCCCAGCGTGTGAGCCAGGGGTGCTGCGTCGCATGAACCCTGGGTATGGGTGGCACGCCCAGGCACGCCGCAGCAGGCATGGCATGGGCTGCTCAACCAGCATGCGGCAGCGGTGGGCGCGCCAGCCAGGCCGCGGGCGCCCATTGCGAGCCAGCCCCCTCGTCCCTGCCCCTCGACTGACTGCCCAGCGTGGGAGCAAGGGGTGCCGTGTCACACAGACACTGGGCATGGGTGGCACACCCAGGCAGCCCCCAGCAGGCACGGCATGGGCTGCTTGCCCAGAGTGCGGCAGCGGTGGGCGCGCCAGCCAGGCCGCGGGCGCCCATCGTGAGCCAGCCCCTACGTCCCTGTCCCTCGACTAAGTACCCAGCGAGCGAGCCAGGGGGGCCGCATCGCATGGACCTTTGGCTGGGGTGGCACGCCAAGGCAGCCCCCAGCAGCCACGGCATTGGCTGCTCACCCATCGTGCAGAAGTGGTGGGCGCGCCAGCCAGGCCACAGGCGCCCATCGCGAGCCAGCCCCCACGTCCCTTTCCCTCGACGTAGTGCCCAGCGAGCAAGCCTGGGGGGCCGCTTCGCACGGACCCTGGGCATGGGTGGCATGCCCAGGCAGCCCCCAGCAGGCACGGAATGGGCTGCTCGGCTAGCGTTCGGCAGCGATTGGCGCGCCAACCAGGACGCGGGCGCCCATCGCAAGCCAGCCCCGTCGTCCCTGTCCCTCGACTAAGTGCCCACCATGCGAGCCAGGGGGGCCACGTCGCACAGACCCTGGGCACGGGAGGCATTCCGAGGCAGCCCCCAGCAGGCACGGCATGGGCTGCTTGCCCAGCATGTGGAAGTGGTGGGCGCGCCAGCCAGGCTGCGGGCGCCCATCGCGTGCCTTCCCCCACATCCCTGTCCCTCGACATAGTGCCCAGCGAGCGAGCCAGGGGGGCCGCGTCGCACGAACCATGGGCACGGATGGGACGCCCAGGCAGCCCCCAGCAGGTACGGAATGGGGTGCTCGACCAGCGTGCTGCAGCGGAGGGCGCGCCAGCCAGGCCGCGGGCGCCCATCTCGAGCCAGCCACCTCGTCCCTGCCCCTCGACTGACTGCCCAGCGTGCGAGCCAGGGGTGCCGTGTCGCACGGACCTTGGTCACGGGTGGCATGCCGAGGCAGCCCACAGCAGGCACGGCATGGGCTTCTCGCCCAGCGTGCGGCAGCGATGGGCGCGCCAGCCTGGCCGCGGGCGCCCACTGCGAGCCAGCCCCCACGTCCCTGTCCCTCGATTAAGTGCCCAGTGAGCGAGCCAGGGGGGCTGCGTCGCATGGATCTTTGGCTGGGGTGGCATGCCAAGGCAGCCCCCAGCAGGCACGGCATTGGCTGCTCGCCCAGCGTGCGGAAGTGGTTGGCGCGCCAGCCAGGCCGCTGGCGCCCATCGCGAGCAAGCCCCCACGTCCCTTTCCCTCGACGTAGTGCCAGCGAGCAAGCCTGGGGGGCCACTTCGCATGGACCCATGGCATGGGTGGCAGGCCTAGGCAGCCCCCAGCAGGCACGGCATGGGCTGCTCGCCTAGTGTTCGGCAGCGATGGGCGCGCCAACCAGGACGCGGGTGCCCATCGCGAGCCAACCCCGTCGTCCCTGTCCCTCGACTAAGTGCCCAGCGTGTGAGCCCGGGGGGCCACATCGCACAGACCCTGGGCATGGGAGGCACGCACAGGCAGCCCCCAGCAGGCACAGAATGGACTGCTCGCCCAGCGTGCAGCAGCGGTGGGCGCGCCAGCCAGGCCGCGGGCGCCCATCGCGAGCCAGCCCCCTCGTCCCTGCCCCTCGACTGACTGCCCAGCGTGCGAGCCAGGGGCGCCATGTCACACGGACCCTGGGCATGGGTGGCATGCCGACGCAGCCCCCAGCAGGCACGGCATGGGCTGCTCGCCCAGCATGTGGCTGCGGTGGGCGCACCAGCCAGGCCGCGGGCGCCCATCGCGGGCCAGCCCCCTCGTCCCTGTCCCTCGACTAAGTGCCCAGCGAGTGAGCCAGGGGAGCCATGTCGCATGGACCCTGGGCACGGGAGGCATGCCCCAGCAGGCACGGCATGGGCCAAGTGCCCAGCGTGCGGCAGCGGTGGGCACGCCAGCCAGGCCACAGGCGCCCATCGCGAGCCAGTCCCCTCATCCCTGTCCCTCGACTAAGTGCCCGGCGAGCAAGCCAGGGGATCCGCTTTGCATGGACCCTGGGCACGGGAGCCATGCCCCAGCAGCTCCCAGCAGGCAAGGCATGGGCCAAGTGCCCAGCATGCGGTAGAGGTGGGCGCGCCAGCCAGGCGACGGGCGCTATTCGCGAGCCAGCCCCCTCGTCCCTGTCCCTCGACTAAGTGCCCGGCATATGAGCCAGGGGAGCCGCGTCGCACAGACCCTGGGCACAGAAGGCATGCCCAGGAAGCTCCCAGTATGCACGGCATGGGACAAGTGCCCAACGTCCTGCAGCGGTCTGCGCGCCAGCCAGGCCACGGGCGCCCATCGCGGGCCAGCCCCCTAGTCCCTGTCCCTCGACTAAGTGCCCAGCGAGTGAGCCAGGGGAGCCATGTTGCATGGACCCTGGGCACGGGAGGCATGCCTCAGCAGGCACGGCATGGGCCAAGTGCCCAGGGTGCGGCAGCGGTGGGCGCGCCAGCCAGGCCATAGGCGCCCATCGCGAGCCAGTCCCCTCGTCGCTGTCCCTCGACTAAGTGCCCGGCGAGCGAGCCAGGGGATCCGCGTCGCATGGACCCTGGGAACGGGAGCCATGCCCCAGCAGCTCCCAGCAGGCAAGGCATGGGCGAAGTGCCCAGCATGCGGTAGTGGTGGGCGCGCCAGCCAAGCGACGGGCGCCCTTCGCGAGCCAACCCCATCGTCTCTGTCCCTCGACTAAGTGCCCAGCAAGCGAGCAAGGGGAGCCACATCGCATGGACCCTGGGCACAGGAAGCATGCCCCAGAAGCCCCCAGCAGGCATGGCAGGGGCCAAGTGCCCAGCGTGCAGTAAAGGTGGGCGCGCCAGCCAGGCGACGGGCGCCATTCGCGAGCCAGCCCCCTCGTCCCTGTCCCTCGACTAAGTTCCCAGCGAGCGAGCCAGGGGAGCCACGTCGCATGGACCCTGGGCATGGGAAGCATGCCCCAGAAGCCCCCAGCAGGCAAGGCATGGACCAAGTGCCCAGCGTGCGGTAGAGGTGGGCGCGCTAGCCAGGCGACGGTCGCCCTTCGCGAGCCAGCCCCCTCGTCTCTGTCCCTCGACTAAGTTCCCAGCTAGCAAACCAGGGGAGCCGCATCACAGGGACCCTGGGCATGGGAGGCATGCCAAGGCAGCCCCAAGCAGGCACAGCATGGGCCAAGTGCCCAGTGTGCGGCAGCGGTGGGCGTGCCAGCCAGGCCACAGGCGCCCATCGCGAGCCAGCCCCCTCGTCCCTGTCCCTCGACTAAGTGCCCAGCGAGCAAGCTAGGGGAGCCGCGTCGCACAGACCCTGGGCACGAGAGGCAAGCCCCAGCAGCCCCCAGCAGGCACAGCATGGGCCAAGTGCCCAGCATGTGGTAGATGTGGGCGCGCCAGACAGGCGACGGGTGCCCTTCGCGAGCCAGCCCCCTCGTCCCTGTCCCTCGACTAAGTGCCCAGCGAACGAGCCAGGGGAGCCATGTCGCACAGACCCTGGGCATGGGAGGCATGCCCAGGCAAGTCCCAGTATGCACATCATGGGCCAAGTGCCGAATGTGCGTCCGCGGTGGGCGCGCCAGCCAGGCCACGGGCGCCCATCGCGAGCCAGCCCCCTCGTCCCTGTCCCTCAACTAAGTGCCCAGCGAGCCAGCCAGGGGAGCCGCGTCGCATGGACCCTGGGCACGGAAGGCATGTCTAGGCAGCCCGCAGCAGCTACGGCATGGGCCAAGTGCCCAGCGTGTGGCAGCGGGGGGCGCGCCAGCAAGGCCACAGGTGCCCATCGCGAGCCAGCCCCCTCCTCTCTGTCCCTCAACTAAGTGCCCAGCGAGCAAGCCAAGGGAGCCGCGTCGCATGGATCCTGGGCACGGGAGGCATGCCCTAGCAGCCCCCAGCAGGTAAGGCATGGGCCAAGTGCCCAGCATGCGGTAGAGGTGGGCGCGCCAGCCAGGCGACGGGCGCCCTTCGCGAGCCAGCCCCTCGTCCTTGTCCCTCGACTATGTGCCAAGCGAACGAGCCAGAGGAGCCGCGTCGCTCAGACCCTGGGCACGGGAGGCATTCCTAAGGAGCCCCCAATATGCACGGCATGGGCCAAGTGCCCAACGTGCGGCAGCGGTGGGCGCGCCAGCCAGGCCACGGGCGCCCATCGCAAGCCAGCCCCCTCGTCCCTGTCCCTCCACTAAGTGCCCAGCGAGCATGCCAGGGGAGCTGCGCCACATGGACTCTGGGCATGGGAGGCATGCCCAGGCAGCCCCCAGCAGGTACAGCATGGGCCAAGTGCCCAGCATGCGCAGCGGTGGTGCGCCAGCCAGGCCACAGGTGCCCATCGCGAGCCAGCCACCTCGTCCCTGTCCCTCGACTAAGTGCCCAGCGAGCGAGCCAGGGGAGCCGTGTTGCATGGATCCTGGGCACGGAAGGCATGCCCAGTCCCAGAAGGCACAGAATGGGCCAAGTGCCCAGCGTGCGGCAGCGGTGGGCCCGCCAGCCAGGCCATGGGCGCCCATCGCGAGCCAGCCCCCACGTCCCTGTCCCTCGACGTAGTGCCCAGCAAAGGAGCCAGGGGGGCCGCGTCGCACTGACCCTGGGCACAGGTGGCATGCCCAGGCAGCCCCAAGCAGGCACGGCATGGGCTGCTCGCCCAGTGTGCGGCAGCGGTGGACGCGCCAGCCAGGCCGCGGACGCCCATCGCGAGCAAGCCCCCTCATCCCTGCCCCTCGACTGACAGCCCAGCATGCGAGCCAAGGGTGCCGCATCGCATGGACCCTGGGCATGGGTGGCACGCCCAGGCAGCCCCCAGCAGGCTCGGTATGGGCTGCTCACCCAGCGTGCGGCAGCAGTGGGAGCGCCAGCTAGGCCGCGGGCGCCCATCGCGAGCCAGCCCCCTCGTCCCTGTCCCTCGACTGATAGCCCAGCGTGCGAGTCAGGGGTGCCACATTGCATGGACCCTGGGCACGGGTGGCACGCCCAGGCAGCCCCCAGCAGGCTCGGCATGGGCCGCTCGCCCAGCGTGCGGCAGCGGTGGGCGCGCCAGCCAGGCTGCGGGCGCCCATTGCGAGCCAGCCCCCTCGTCCCTGACCGTCGACTGACAGCCCAGCGTGCGAGCCAGGGGTGCCGCGTCGCACGGACCCTGGGCATGGGTGGCAAGCCCAGGCAGCCCCCAACAGGCCCGGAATGGGCTGCTTGCCCATTGTGCGGCAGCGGTGGGTGCGCCAGCCAGGCTGCGGGCGCTCATCTCGAGCCAGCCCCCACGTCCCTGTCCCTTGACTAAGTGCCCAGCGAGTGAGCCAGGGGGGCCGTGTCACATGGTCTGTGGGCATGGGTGGCATGCCCAGGCAGCCCTCAGCAGGCACGGCATGGGCTGCTCGCCCAGCGTGCGGCAGCGGTGGGCGCGCCAGCCAGGCCGCGGGCGCCCATCGCGAGCTAGCCCCCACGTCCCTGTCCCTCAACGTTGTGCCCAGCGAGCGAGCCAGAGGGGCCGTGTCGCACAGACTCTGGGCGCGGGTGGCACGCCCAGGCAGCCCCCAGCAGGCATTGCATGCGCTGCTCGCCCGGCGTGTGGCAAAGGTGGGCGCGCCAGCCAGGCCGCTGGCGCCCATTGCGAGCCAGCCCCCTCGTCCCTGCCCCTCGACTGACTGTCCAGCGTGCGAGCCAGGGGTGTCGTATCGCGTGGACCCTGGGCACAGGTGGCTCTCCCAGGCAGCCCCCAGCAGGCACAGCATGGGCCAGGCAGAGGCACAGCTGCCCCAGCCTGCTGGCCGCAATGCCCAGTTGCGAAGTTGTTGTGAATTTACCGTCTTTTAATCATGGAATTGGTACCAAAATGACTCAAATAATTCGTGTAATTCATGAGGAGTCTGCCCCTGAA
Organism: Moringa oleifera; assembly: GCA_021397835.1. Lineage (NCBI taxonomy): Eukaryota > Viridiplantae > Streptophyta > Magnoliopsida > Brassicales > Moringaceae > Moringa > Moringa oleifera. Next base: position 54,905 of record JAJFZO010000117.1, read on the forward strand.
GTTTGGGATCATTTCGACTCACGGGCTATTTTTGATGATTTTTTCAATTTTCGGCTGTAGAAAATTCATTAAAAAAAATTTGTGCCCAGAAAATTC
>JAJFZO010000117.1:60000-62500 GCA_021397835.1 Moringa oleifera
GCGTGCGGCAGAGGAGGGCGCGCCAGCAAGGCCACAGGCGCCCATCGCTTGCCAGCCCCCTCGTCCCTGTCCCTCGACTTAGTGCCCAGCGAGCGAGCCAGGGGAGCCGCGTCGCATGGACTCTGGGCACGGGAGGCATGCCTAGGCCGCCCCCAGAAGGCACAGCATGGGCCAAGTGCCCAGCGTGCGGCAGAGGAGGGTGCGCCAGCAAGGCCACAGGCGCCCATCGCTTGCCAGCCCCCTCGTCCCTGTCCTCGACTAAGTGCCCAGCGAGCGAGCCAGGGGAGCTGTGTCAAATGGAATCTGGGCATGGGAGGCATGGCCAGGCATCCCCCAGCAGGTACCGTAAGGGCCAAGTGCCCATCGTGTGGCAGCGGTGGGCGCGCCAGCCAGGCCACAGGCTCCCATCGCAAGCAAGAGCCCTCGTCCCTGTCCCTCGACTAAGTGCCCAGCAAGCAAGCCAGGGGAGCCGCGTTGCATGGACCCTGGGCATGAGAGGCATGCCCAGGCATCCTCCAGCAGGCACGGCATGGCCTAAGTGCCCAGCATGCAGCAGAGGTGGGCGCGCCAGCAAGACCACAGGCGCCCATCGCGAGCCAGCCCCCTCGTCCCTGGCCCTCGACTAAGTTCCCAGCGAGCGAGCCAGGGGCGCCGAGTCGCACGGAGCCTGTGAACGGACGGGATACCCCAGCATCCCCCAGCAGGCATGGCATGGGCCAAGTGCCCAGCATGCGGCAGCGGTGGGCGCGCCAGCGAGGCCACAGGCGCCCATCATGAGCAATCCCCCTTGTCCCCTTCCCTCGACTTACTGCCCAGCGAGCGAGCCAGGGGAGCCGCGTTGCATGGACCCTGGGCATGAGAGGCATGCCCAGGCATCCCCCACCAAGCACGACATGGGTCAAGTGTGCAGCGTGCGGCAGAGGTCAGCGGGCCAGCCAGGCCACGGGCGCCCATCGCGAGCCAGTCCCCTCATCCCTGTCCCTCGACTTCGTGCCCAGTGAGCGAGCCAGGGGAGCCGTGTCGCACTGAATCTGGGCACAGGAGGCATGCCCAGGCAGACCCCAGCAGGCACAGCATGGGCCAAGTGCCCAGCATGCGGCAGAGGAGGGCTTGCCAGCGAGGCCAGAGGCGCCCATCATGAGCCAGCCCCCTCGTCCCTGTCTCTCGACTTAGTGCCCAGCGAGCGAGCCAGGGGAGCCGTGTCGCACGGACCCTGGGCACGGGAGGCATGCCCAGGCAGCCCCCAGCAGGCACGGCATGGGCCTAGTGCCCAGCGTGCGGCAGCAGTGGGCGCGCCAGCGAGGCCACAGGCTCCCATCACGAGCAAGACCCCTCATCCCTGTCCCTCGACTTAGTGCGCAGCGAGCAAGCCAGGGGAGCCACGTCGCATGGACTCTGGGCATGGGAGGTATGCCCAGTCAGCCCCCAGCTGGCATGGCATGGGCCAAGTGCCCAGCGTGCGGCAGAGGAGAGCGCGCCACCCAGGCCACAGGCGCCCATCGTGAGCCAGCCGCCTCATCCCTGTCCCTCGACTAAGTGCCCAGCGAGCGAGCCAGGGGAGCCGCGTCGCATAGACCCTGGGCACAGGAGGCATGCCCAGGCAGCCCCCAGCAGGCACGGCATGGGCCAAGTTCCCAGCATGCAGCAGCGGTGGGCGCTCCAGCGAGGCCAAAGGCGCCCATCGCGAGCCAGCCCCCTTGTGCCTGTCCCTCGACTAAGTGCCCAGCGAGTGAGCAAGGGGAGCCGCGTCGCAAGGACCCCGGGAATGGGAGGCATGGCCCGGCATCCCCCAGCAGGCACGGCATGGGCCAAGTGCCCAGCATGCAGCAGCGGTGGGCGCGCCAGCGAGGCCACAGGCGCCCATCATGAGCCAGCCCCCTCGTCCCTGTCCCTCGACTTAGTGCCCAGCCAGCGAGCCAGGGGAGCCGCATCGCACGGCATGGGCATGTGAGGCATGCCTCGGCATCCCCCAGCAGGCACGGCATGGGCCAAGTGCCTAGCATGCGGCAGTGGTCGGCGCGCCAGCCAGGCCACGGGCGCCCATCGCGAGCCAGCCCCCTCGTCCCTGTCCCTCGACTTAGTGCCCAGCGTGCGAGCCAGGGGTGCCGTGTCGCACAGACCCATGGCATGGGTGGCATGCCCAGGCAGCCCCCTGCAGGCACAGCATGGGCTGCTCGCCCAGCGTGTGGCAGCGGTGGGCGCGCCAGCCAGGCCGCTGGCGCCCATCACGAGCCTGCCCCCTCGTCCCTGTCCCTCGACTTAGTGCCCAGCGAGCGAGCCAGAGGAGCCACGTCGCAGGGATCCTGGGCACGGGAGGCATGCCCCGGCAGCCCCCAGCAGGCACGGCATGGGCCAAGTGCCCAGCGTGCGGTAGAGGTGGGCGCGCCAGCCAGGCGACGGGCGCCCTTCGCTAGCCAGCCCCCTTGTCCCTGTCCCTCGACTAAGTGCCGAGCGAGCGAGCCAGGGGAGCCGCGTCGCACAGACCCTGGGCATGGGAGGC
>JAJFZO010000117.1:70000-84241 GCA_021397835.1 Moringa oleifera
CCCATTGCGAGTCAGCCCCCTCGTCCCTGTCCATCGACTAAGTGCCCAGCGAGCGAGCCAGGGGAGCCACGTCGCATGGACCCTGGGATTGGGAGGCATGCCCAGGAAGCCCCCAGCAGGCAGGGCATGGGCCAAGTGCCCTGCGTGCTGCAGCGGTGGGTACGCCAGCGAGTCTACAGGCACTCATCGCGAGCCAGCCCCCTCGTACCTGTCCCTCGACTAAGTGCCCAGCGAGGGAGCCAGGAGAGCTGCTTCACATGGACCGTGGGAATGGGATGCATGCCCAGCCAGACCCCAGCAGGCACGGCATGGGCCAAGTGCCCAGCGTGCGGCAGCAGTTGGCTCGCCAGCCAGGGCACAGGCACCCATCGCGAGTCAGCCCCCTCATCCCTGCCCATCGACTAAGTGCCCAGCGAGCGAGCCACGGGAGCCAGGTCACATGGACCCTGGGATTGGGAGGCATGCGCAGGCAGCCCCCAGCAGGCACGGAATGGGCCAAGTGCCCAGCGTGCGGCAGCGGTTGGCGCGCCAGCCAGGCCACAGGGGCCCATCGCGAGTCAGCCCCCTCGTCCCTGTCCATCGACTAAGTGCCCAGCGAGCTAGCCAGGGGAGCCACGTCGCATGGACCCTAGGATTGGGAGGCATGCGCAGGCAGCCCCCAGCAGGCACGGCATGGGCCAAGTGCCCAGCGTGCGGCAGCAGTTGGCGCGCCAGCCAGGCCACAGGGGCCCATTGCGAGTCAGCCCCCTCGTCCCTGTCCATCGACTAAGTGCCCAGCGAGCTAGCGAGGGGAGCCACGTCGCATGGACCCTGGTATTGGGAGGCATGCCCAGGCAGCCCCCAGCAGGCACGGTATGGGCCAAGTGCCCTGCGTGCGGCAGCGGTGGGTACGCCAGCGAGTCTACAGGCACTCATCGCGAGCCAGCCCCCTCGTCCCTGTCCCTCGACTAAGTGCTCAGCAAGCGAGCTACGGGAGCCGCGTCGCATGGACACTGGGCATGGAAGGCATGCCATGGAAGCCCCCAGCAGGCATGGCATGGGCCAAGTGCCCAGCGTGCGGCAGCGGACGGCGCGCCAGCCAGGCCAGAGGCGCCCATCGCGAGTCAGCCCCCTCGTCCCTGTCCATCGACTAAGTGCCCAGCGAGCGAGCCAGGGGAGCCACGTCGCATGGACCCTGGGATTGGGAGGCATTCCCAGGCAGCCCCCAGCAGGCACGGCATGGGGGAAGTGACCTGCGTGTGGCAGCGGTGGGTACGCCAGTGAGTCTACAGGCACTCATCGCGAGCCAGCCCCCTCGTCCCTGTCCCTCGACTAAGTGCTCAGCGAGCGAGCTAGGGGAGCCACATCACATGGACAATGGGCACGGGAGGCATGCCCTGGCAGCCCACAGCAGGCATGGCATGGGCCAAGTGCCCAGCGTGCAGCAACGGTTGGCACGCCAGCCAGGCCACAGGGGCCCATCGCGAGTCAGCCCCCTCGTCTTTGTCCATCGACTAAGTGCCCAGCAAGCGAGCCAGGGGAGCCATGTCGCATGGACCCTGGGATTGGGAGGCATGCCCAGGCAGCCCCCAGCAGGCACGGCATGGGCCAAGTGCCCAGCGTGCGGCAGCGGTGGGTATGCCAGCGAGTCTACAGGCACTCATCGCGAGCCAGCCCCCTCGTCCCTGTCCCTCGACTAAGTGCCCAGCGAGCGAGCCAGGGGAGCCACGTCACATGGACCCTGGGCACAGGAGGCATGCCCTAGCAGCCCCCAGCAGGCATGGCATTGGTCAAGTGCCCAGTGTCCGGTAGAGGTGGGCACGCCAGACAGGCGACGGGCGCCCTTCGTGAGCCAGCCCCCTCGTCCCTGTCCCTCATCTAAGTGCCCAGCGAGCGAGCCAGGGGAGCCACGTCGCATGGACCCTGGTCACGGAAGGCATGCCCAGGCAGCCCCCAGTATGCACGGCATGGGCTGCTCACCCAGCGTTCTGCAGCGGTGGGCGCGCCGGCCAGGCCGCGGGCGCCCATCGCAAGCCAGCCCCCTCGTCCCTGCCCCTCGACTTACTGCCCAGCGTGCGAGCCAGGGGTGCCGCGTTGCATGGACCCTGAGCATGGGTGGCACACCCAGGCAGCCCCCAGCAGGCACAGCATGGGCTGCTCGCCCAGCGTGCGGCAGTGGTGGGCGAGCCAGCCCCAACGTCCCTGTCCCTCGACTAAGTGCCCAGCGAGCGAGCCAGTGGGGCCACGTCGCATGGACCCTGGGCACGGGTGGCATGCCCAGGCAGCCCCCAGCAGGCATGGCATGGGCTGTTTGCCAAGCGTGCGGCAGCGGTGGGCACGGCAGCCAGGCCGCGGGCGCCCATCGCGAGCTAGCCCCCACGTCCCTGTCCCTCAACTAAGTGCCTAGCGAGCGAGCCAGGGGGGCCATGTCGCACTGACCCTGGGCATGGGTGGCAGGCCCAGGCAGCCCCCAGCAGGCATGGCATGGGTTGCTTTCCCAGCGTGCGGCAGCGGTGGGTGCGCAGTCCAGGCCCCGGGTGCCCATCGTGAGCCAGCCCCCTCGTCCCTGCCCCTCATCTAAGTGCCCAGCGAGAAGAGCCTGGGGAGCAGCGTTGCACGGACCCTGGGAATGGGAGGCATTCCCCAGCATCCCCCAGCAGGTACGGCACGGGCCAAGTGCACAGCGTGCGGTGGAGGTGGGCGCACCAGCCGGGCCATGGGCGCCCATCGCGAGCCAGCCCCCTCGTCCCTGTCCCTCGACTAAGTGCCCAGCGAGCGAGCCATGGGGACCGTGTCGCACGGACCCTGAGCACGGTTGGCATGCCTAGGCAGCCCCCAGCAGGCACGGCATGCGCTGCGTGCCAAGCGCGCGGCAGCGGTGGGCGCGCCAGCCAGGCCGCGGGCGCCCATCGCGGGCCAGCCAGGCTGTGAGCGCCCATCGCGAGCCAGGCCCCACGTCCCTGTCCCTCGACTAATTGCCCAGCGAGCGAGCCATGGGGGCCGCATCGCACGGACCCTGGGCATGTGTTGCACGCCCAGGCAGCCCCCAGCAGGCACGGAATGGGCTGCTCGCCCAGCGTGCGGCACAATGGGTGCGCCAGGCAGGCCGCGGGCGCCCATCGCGAGCCAGGCCCCTCGTCTCTGCCCCTCGACTGACTGCCCAGCGTGCGAGCCTGCGGTGCCGTAGCACATGGACCCTGGGCACGGGTGGCACGCCCAGGAAGCCCCCACAGGCACGGCATGGGCTGCTCGCCCAGCGTGCGGCAGCGGTGGGCGCGCCAGCCAGGCCGCGGGCGGCCATTGCGAACCAACCCCCTCGTCCCTGCCCCTCGACTGACTGCCATGAGTGCGAGCCAGGGGTACGGCACGGGTGGCACACCCAGGAAGGCCCCAGCAGGCATGGCATGGGCTGCTCGCCCAGTGTGCGGCAGCAGTGCGCGCTCCGGCAAGGCCGCAGGCGCCCATCGCGAGCCGGCCCCCATGTCCCTGTACCTCGACTAAGTGCCCAGCGAGCGAGCCAGGGGAGCAGCGTAGCATGGACCCTAGGAACGGGAGGCATTGCCCGCATCCCCCAGCAGACACGGCATGGGCTGCACGCCCAGCGTACGGCAGCGGTGGGCACGCCCACCAGGCCGCGGGCGCCCATCGCGAGCCAGCCCCCTCGTCCCTGCGCCTCGACTGACTGCCCAGCGTGCAAGCCAGGGGTGCCGCGTTGCACGGACCCTGGGCACGGGTGGCACGCCCGGGCAGCCCTAAGCAGGGACAGCATGGGCTGCTGGCCCAGTGTGCAGCAATGGTGGGCCCGCCAGCCAGGCCCGGGCGCCCATCGCGAGCCAGCCCCCTCGTCCTTGCCCCTCGACTGACTGCCCGGCGTGCGAGCTAGGAGTGCATCGTCACACGGACCCTGGATACTGGTGGCACGCCCAGGCAGCCCCTGGCAGGCATGGCATGGGCTGCTCGCCCAGCGTGTGGCAGCGGTGGGCATGCTAGCAAGGCCACGGGAGCCCATCGCGAGCCAGCCCCCTCGTCCCTCCCCCTCGACTGATTGCCCAGCATGCCAGCCAGGGGAGCTGCGTCGCATAGTCCAAGGGCACGGGTGGCACGCCCAGGCAGCCCCCAGCAGGCACGGCATGAGCTGCTCGCCCAGCGTGCGGCAGCGGTGGGCTCGCCAGCCAGGCCGCGGGTGCCCATCGCGAGCCAGCACCCTCGTCCCTGCCCCTCGATTGACTGCCCAGTGTGCGAGCCAGGGGTGCCGCATCGCACGGATCCTGGGCACGGGTGGCACGCCCAGGCAACCCCCAGCAGGCACGGCATGGGCTGCTCGCCCAGCGTGCGGCAGCAGTGGGCGCGCCAGCCAGGCCGTGGGCGCCCATCGCGAGCCAGCCCCCGCCTCCCTGCCCCTCGACTGACTGCCCAGCATGCAGCAATGGTGCGCGCTTCAGCCAGACTGCAGGCGCCCATCGCTAGCCAGCCCCCACATCCCTGTCCCTTGACTAAGTGCCCAGCGAGCAAGGCTGGGGGGCCGCATCGCAAGGACCCTGGGCACGAGTGGCACAGCCAGCAGCCCCCAGCAGGAATGGCAAGGGCTGCTCGCCCAGTGTGCGGCAGCGGTGGGTGCGCCAGCCAGGCTGCGGGCGCCCATTGCGAGCCAGCCCCCTTATCCCTGCCTCTCGACTGACTGCCCATTGTGCGAGACTGAGGTGCCGCGTCGCACGGAAACGGGGCATGGGTGGCATGCCCAGCATCCCCCAGCAGGCACGGCATGGGCTGCTCGCGCAGCGTGCGGCAGCGGTTGTCGCGCTTGCCAGGCCACGGGTGCCCATCGCGAGCCAGCCCCCTCGTCCCTGCCCCTCGACTTACTGCCCAGCATGTGAGCCAGGGGTGCCGCGTTGCACGGACCCTGGGTTTGGGTGGCACGCCCAGGCAGCCCCCAGCAGGCAAGGCATGGGCTTCTCGCCCAGCGTGCGGCAGCTGTGGGTGCACGAGCCAAGCAGCGGGAGCCCTTCGCGAGCCAGCCCCCTTGTCCCTGCCCTTCGACTGACTGCCCAGCATGCTAGCAAGGGGTGCCTTGTCGCACGGACCCAGGGCACGGATGGCATGCCCAGGCAGCCCCCAGAAGGCACGGTATGGGTAACTCGCCCAGCGTGTGGCAGCAGTGGGCGCACCAGCCAAGCCATGGGCACCCATCGCGAGCCAGCCCCCTCGTCCTTGCCCCTCGACTGACTGCCCAGCGTGTGAGCCAGGGTAGCCGCATTGCATAGACCCTGGGCATGGGTGGCACACCCAGGCAGCCCCCAGCAGGCACAGCATGGGCTGCTCACCCAGCGCACGGCAGCGGTGGGCTCGCCAGCGAGGCCGCGGGCGCCCATCGCAAGCCAGCCCCCACGTCTCTGTCCCTCGACGTAGTGCCCAGCGAGCAAGCCAGGGGGGCCACATTGCACGGACCCTGGTTATGGGTGGCACACCCAGGCAGCCCCCAGCAGGCACGGCATGGGCTGCTCGCCCAGCGTGTGGCAACGGGGGACGCGCCAGCCAGGCCACGGGCGCCCATCGCGAGCCAGTCCCCTAGTCCCAGCCCCTCGACTGACTGCCCAGCGTGCGAGCCAGGGGTGCCCCATCTTACAGCCCCCTGGCACAGGTGGCACGCCCAGGCAGCCCTCAGGAGGTACGGCATGGGCTGCTCACCCAGCGTGCGGCAGCGGTGGGCTCGCCAGCTAGGCCGCTGGCGCCCATCGCGAGCCAGCCCCCACGTCCCTGTCCCTCGACGTACTACCCAGCGAGCGAACCAGGGGGGCCGCGTCACACGGACCCTGGGCACGGGTGGTATGCCCAGGCAGCCCCCAGCAGGCACGGCATGGGCTGCTCGCCCAGCGAGCAGCAGGGGTGGGCGCGCCAGCCAGGCCGCGGGCGCCCATCGCGAGCCAGCCCCCTCATCCCTGCCCCTCGACTGACTGCCCAGCGGTGCCACATCGCATGGACCCTCGGCATGGATGGCATGCCCAGGCAGCCCCCAGCAGGCACAGCATGGGCTGCTCGCCCAGCGTACGGCACCGGTGGGCGTGCCAGCCAGGCCACGGACGCCCATCGCGAGCCAGCCACCTCGTCCCTTCCCCTCGACTTACTGCCCAGCGTGCGAGCCAGGGGCGCTGCATCGCACGGACCCTGGGCACGGGTGGCATGCCCTGGCAGCCCCCAGATGGCATGGCATGGGCTGCTCGCCCAGTATGCGGCAGCGGTGGGTGCGCCAGCCAGGCCGTGGGCGCCCATCGCGAGCCAGCCCCCTCATCCCTGCCCCTCGATTGACTGCCCAGTGTGCGACCCGGGGGTACCGCATCGCACGGACCCTGGGCACGGATGGCATGACCAGGCAGCCTCCAGCAGGCACGGCATGGGCTGCTCGCCCAGAGTGCGGCAGCGGTGGGCGCGCCAGCCAGGCTACGGGTGCCCATCGCCAGCCAGCCCCCTCTTCCCTGCCCCTCGACTGACTGCCCAGCGTACGATACAGCAGTGCCGCATCACATGGACCCTGGGCACGGATGGCATGCCTAGGTGGCCCTCAGCAGGCACAGCATGGGCTGATCGCCCAGCATGCGGCAGCGGTGGGCGAGCCAGCCAGGCCGCAGGCGCCCATCACGAGCCAGCCACCTCATCCCTGCCCCTCGACTTACTGCCCAGCGTGGAAGCCAGGGTTACCGCATCGCACGGACCCTGGGCATGGGTGGCATGCCCTGGCAACCACCAGCAGGCACGGCATAGGCTGCTCGCCCAGCATGTGGCAGTGGTGGGCGCGCTAGCCAGACCGCAGGCGCCCATCGTGAGCTAGCCCCCTCGTCCCTGCCCCTTGATTGACTGCCCAGCGTGCGAGCCAGGGGTGCCACATCGCACGGACCCTGGGCAAGGGTGGCACGCCCTGGCAGCCCCCAGCAGGCACGGCATGGGCTGCTTGCCCAGCATGCGGCAGCGGTAGGCGCGGCAGCCAGGCCAAGGGCGCCCATCGTGAGCCAGCCCCTTCGTCCCTACCCCTCGACTGACTGCCCAGTGTGCGAGCCAGCGGTGCCGCGTCGCATGGACCCTGGGCACGGGTGGCACATCCAGGAATCCCCCAGCAGGCACAGCATGGGCTGCTCTTCCAGCGTGCGGCAGTGGTGGGCACACTAGCCAGGCTGCAGGTGCCCATCGCGAGCCAGCCCCCTCGTCCCTGCCCCTCGAATTACTGCCCAGCGTGTGAGCCAGGGGTGTAGCGTCGCACCGACCCTGGGCATGGGTGGCATGCCCAGGCACCCCCCAGCAGGCATGGCATGGGCTGCTTGCCCAGCGTGCGGCAGCAGTAGGTGCGCCAGCCAGGCCAAGGGCGCCCATCGTGAGCCAGCCCCTTCGTCCCTACCCCTCGACTGACTGCCCAGTGTGCGAGCCAGCGGTGCCGCGTCGCATGGACCCTGGGCACGGGTGGCACATCCAGGCATCCCCCAGCAGGCACAGCATGGGCTGCTCTTCCAGCATGCGGCAGCGGTGGGCACGCTAGCCAGGCTGCAGGCGCCCATTGCGAGCCAGCCCCCACGTCCCTGTCCCTCGACAAAGCGCCCACCGCGAGCGAGCCCCCACATCCCTGCCACTCGACTGACTGCCTAGAGTGCGAGCCAAAGGTGCCGCGTCGCACGGACCCTAGGCACGGGTGGTATGCCCAGGCAGCCCTAAGCAGGCACGGCATGGGCTGCTCACCCAGCGTGCGGCAGCGGTGGGCGTGCCAGCCAGGCCGCGGGCGCCCATCGCAAGCCAGCCCCCTCGTCCCTGCCCGTTGACTGACTGCCCAGCATGCGAGCCAGGGGTGCTGCGTCGCACGAACCCTGGGCACGAGTGGCATGCCCAGGCAGCCCCCAGCTGACACGGCATGGGCTGCTCGCCCGGCGTGCTGCAGCTGCGGGTGCGCCAGCCAAGCCGCGGGCGCCCATCGCGAGCCAGCCCCCACATCCCTGTCCCTCGACGTAGTGCCCAACGAGCGTGCCAGGTTGGCCGCGTCACATGGACCCTGGGCACAGGTGGCATGCTCAGGCAGCCCCCAGCAGGCACAGCATGGGCTGCTCGCCCAGCGTGCGGCAGCAGTGTGCGCACCAACCAGGCCGCGGGCGCCCATCCCGAGCCAGCCCTTACGTACCTGTCCCTCGACGTAGTGCCCAGCGAGCGAGCCAGGGGGGCCGTGTCGCATGGACCCTGGGCACGGGTGGTACGTCATGGCAGCCCCCAGCAGACACGGCATGGGCTGCTCGCCCAGGGTGTAGCAGCGGTGGGCGCGCCAGCCAGGCCGCGGGCGCCCATCGCGAGCCAGCCCCCTCGTCCCTGCCCCTTGACTGACTGCCCACCGTGCGAGCTTGGGGTGCCGAGTCGCATGGACTCTGGGCACAGGTGGCCCACCCAGGCAGCCCCCAGAAGACACAGCATGGGTTGCTCACTCAGCGTGCATCAGTGATGGGCGCGCTAGCCAGGCCGCGGGCTCCCATTGCGAGCTAGCCCCCACGTCCCTGTCCCTCGACTAAGTGCCCTGGGAGCGAGCCAGGGGTGCCGCGTCGCATGGATCCTTGGCTTGGGCGGCACGTCCAAGGAAGCCCACAGCAGGCACGGCATGGGCTGCTCGACCAGCGTGCTGCAGCGGTGGGCGCGCCAGCCAGACCGTGGGTGCTCATCGCGAGCCAGCCCCCTCGTCCCTGCCCCTCGAATGACTGCCCAAAGTGTGAGCCAGGGGTGTCGCGTCGCACGGACGCTGTGCACGGGTGGAACCCCCAGGCAGCCCCCAGCAGGCACGGCATGGGCTGCTCGTCCAGCGTGCGGCAGCAGTTGGTGCCCCAGCCATGCCGCGGGCACCTATCGCCTGCTAGCCCCCACGTCCCTGTCCCTCGACGTAGTGCCCAATGAGCGTGCCAGGTTGGCCGCGTTGCATGGACCCTGGGCATGGGTGGCATGCTCAGGCAGCCCCCAGCAGGCACAGCATGGGCTGCTGGCCCAGCGTGCGGCAGCGGTGTGTGCACCAGCCAGGCCGCGGGCGCCCATCCCGAGCCAGCCCCCACGTACCTGTCCCTCGACGTAGTGCCCAGTGAGCGAGCCAGGGGGGCCACATCACACGGACCTTGGGCACGGGTGGTACGTCCAGGCAGCCCCCAGCAGACACGGCATGGGCTGCTCGACCAGCGTGCTGCAGCGGTGGGCGCGCAGCCAGGCCGTGGGTGCTCATCGCGAGCCAGCCCCCTCGTCCCTGCCCCTCGAATGACTGCCCAAAGTGTGAGCCAGGGGTGTCGCGTCGCACGGACGCTGTGCACGGGTGGAACCCCCAGGCAGCCCCCAGCAGGCACGGCATGGGCTGCTCGTCCAGCGTGCGGCAGCGGTGGGTGCCCCAGCCATGCCGCGGGCGCCTATCGCCAGCTAGCCCCCACGTCCCTGTCCCTCGACGTAGTGCCCAATGAGCGTGCCAGGTTGGCCGCGTTGCATGGACCCTGGGCATGGGTGGCATGCTCAGGCAGCCCCCAGCAGGCACAGCATGGGCTGCTCGCCCAGCATGCGGCAGCGGTGTGTGCACCAGCCAGGCCGCGGGCGCCCATCCCGAGCCAGCCCCCACGTACCTGTCCCTCGACGTAGTGCCCAGCGAGCGAGCCAGGGGTGCCGCGTCGCATGGATCCTGGGCTTGGGCGGCACGCCCAGGAAGCCCACAGCAGGCACGGCATGGGCTGCTGGCCCAGCGTGCTGCAGCGGTGGGCGCGCCAGCCAGGCCGTGGGTGCCCATCGCGAGCCAGCCCCCTCGTCCCTGCCCCTCGAATGACTGCCCAAAGTGTGAGCCAGGGGTGTCGCATCGCACGGACGCTGGGCACGGGTGGAAGGCCCAGGCAGCCCCCAGCAGGCACGGCATGGGCTGCTCGTCCAGCGTGCGGCAGTGGTGGGTGCGCCAGCCAGGCCGCGGGCGCCTATCGCCAGCTAGCCCCCACGTCCCTGTCCCTCGACGTAGTGCCCAATGAGCATGCCAGGTTGGCCGCGTTGCATGGACCCTGGGCATGGGTGGCATGCTCAGGCAGCCCCCAGCAGGCACAGCATGGGCTGCTCGCCCAGCGTGCGGCAGCGGTGTGTGCACCAGCCAGGCCGCGGGCTCCCATCCCGAGCCAGCCCCCACGTACCTGTCCCTCAACGTAGTGCCCAGCGAGCGAGCCAGGGGGGCCACATCACACGGACCTTGGGCACGGGTGGTACATCCAGGCAGCCCCCAGCAGACACGGCATGGGCTGCCAGCCCAGCGTGCGGCAGCGGTGGGCGCGCCAGCCAGGCCGCGGGCGCCCATCACATTCCAGCCCCCTCGTCCCTGCCCCACGACTGACTGCCCAGCGTGCCAGCCAGGGGTGCCATATCGCACGGACCCTGAGCACGGGTGGCCCACCCAGGCAGCCCCCAGCAAGCACGGCATGGGCTGCTCGCCCAGCGTGCAGCAGCGGTGTGCACACCAGCCCGGCTGCGGGCGCCCATCTCGAGCCAGCCCCCACGTAACTGTCCCTCGACATAGTGCCCAGCGAGTGAGCCAGGGGTGCCGTGTCGCATGGACCCTGGGCACGGGTGGCCCGCCCAGGCAGCCCCCCGCAAGCACGGCATGGGCAGCTCGCCCAGCGTGCAGCAGCGGTGGGTGCGCCAGCCAGGCCGCGGGCACCCATCGCGAGCCAGCCCCCTCGTCCCTGCCCGTTGACTGACTGCCCACCATGCGAGCTCAGGGTGCCGAGTCGCATGGACTCTGGGCACGGGTGGCCCGCCCAGGAAGCCCCCAGAAGGCACAGCATGGGTTACTCGCTCAGCGTGCAGCAGCGATGGGCGCGCGAGCCAGGCCGTGGGCGCCCATTGCGAGCCAGCCCCCACGTCCCTGTTCCTCGACAAAGCGCCCACCGCGAGCCAGCCCCCACGTCCCTGCCCCTCGACTGACTGCCTAGCGTGCGCGCCAGCCAGGCCACGGGCGCCCATCGCGAGCCAGCCCCCTCGTCCCTGACCCTTGACTGACTGCCCACCGTGCGAGCTCAGGGTGCCGTGTCGCATGGACTCTGGGCACGGGTGGCCCGCCCAGGCAGCCCCCAGAAGGCACAGCATGGGTTGCTCGCTCAGCGTGCATCTGTGATGGGCGCGCTAGCCAGGCCGCGGGCTCCCATTGCGAGCCAGCCCCCACGTCCCTGTCACTCGACTAAGTGCCCTGGGAGCGAGCCAGGGGTGCCGTGTCGCATGGACCCTGGGCTTCGATGGCACACCCAGGAAGCCCCCAGCAGGCACGGCATGGGCTGCTCGCCCAGCGTGCTGCAGCGGTTGGCACGCCAGCCAGGCCGTGGGTGCCCATCGCGAGCCAGCCCCCTCGTCCCTGCCCCTCGAATGACTGCCCAGCGTGTGAGCCAGGGGTGTCGCGTCGCATGGATGCTGGGCACGGGTGGCATGCCCAGGCAGCCCCCAGCAGGCACGGCATGGGCTGCTCGTCCAGCGTGCGGCAGCGGTGGGTGCGCCAGCCAGGCCGCGGGCGCCTATTGCCAGCTAGCCCCCACGTCCCTGTCCCTCGACGTAGTGCCCAATGAGCGTGCCAGGTTGGCCGCGTCACATGGACCCTGGGCACGGGTGGCATGCTCAGGCAGCCCCCAGCAGGCACAGCATGGGCTGCTCGCCCAGCGTGCGGCAGCGGTGTGCGCACCAGCAAGGCCGCGGGCTCCCATCCCGAGCCATCCCCCACGTACCTGTCCCTCGACATAGTGCCCGGCGAGCGAGCCAGGAGGGCCGCGTCGCACGGACCCTGGGCACGGGTGGTACGTCCAGGCAGCCCCCAGCAGACGCAGCCTGGGCTGCTCGCCCAGCGTGCGGCAGCGGTGGGCGCGCCAGCCAGGCCGCGGGCGCCATCGCGAGCCAGCCCCCTCGTCCCTGCCCCTCGACTGACTGCCCAGCGTGCGAGCCAGGGGTGTCGCATCACACAGACCCTGGGCACGGGTGGTACCCCCAGGCAGCCCCTAGCAGGCACGGCATGGGCTGCTCGCCCAGTGTGCGGCAGCGGTGGGTGCGCCAGCCAGGCCGCAGGCGCCCATCGTGAGCCAGCCCCCTCGTCCCTGCCCCTTGACTGACTGCCCACCGTGTGACCTCGGGGTGCCGTGTCGCATGGACTCTGGGCATGGGTGGCCCGCCCAGGCAGCCCCCAGAAAGCACAGCATGGGTTGCTCGCTCAGCGTGCAGCAGCGATGGGCGCGCTAGCCAGGCCGCGGGCTCCCATTGCGAGCAAGCCCCCACGTCCCTGTCCCTCGACTAAGTGCCCGGGGAGCAAGCCAGGGGTGCCGCGTCGCACGGACCCTGGGCTTGGGCGGCACGCCCAGGAAGCCCCCAGCAGGCACGGCATGGGATGCTCGCCCAGCGTGCTGCAGCGGTGGGCGCGCCAGCCAGGCCGCGGGTGCCCATCGCGAGTCAGCCCCCTCGTCCCTGCCCCTCGAATGACTGCCCAGCATGCGAGCCAGGGGTGTCGCGTCGCACGGACCCTGGGAACGGGTGGCACGCCCAGGCAGCCCCCAGCAGGCACGGCATGCGCTGCTCGCCCAGTGTGAGGCAGCGGTGGGTGCGCCAGCCAGGCCACGGGCGCCTATCGCCAGCTAGCCCCCACGTCCCTGTCCCTCGACATAGTGCCCAGCGAGTGTGCCAGGGGGGCCGCGTCGCATGGACCCTTGGCACGGGTGGCACGCCCAGGCAGCTCCCAGCAGGCACGGCATGGGCTGCTCGCCCAGCGTGCGGCAGCGGTGGGCGCGCCAGCCAGGCCGCTGGCGCCAATCGCGAGCCAGCCCCCTCATCCCTGCCCCTCGACTAACTACCCATCGTGCGAGCCAGGGGTGACACGTTGCACGGACCCTAGGCACGGGTGGCACGCCCAGGTAGCCCCCAGCAGGCACGGCATGGGCTGCTCGCCCAGCGTGCGGCCGCGGTGAGCGCGCCAGACAGGCCATGGGCGCCCATCGCGAGCCAGCACCCTCGTCCGTCCCCCTCGACTGACTGCCCAGCATGCAAGCCAGGGGTACCGCGTCGCACGGACCATGGGCATGGGTGGCACGCCCAGGCAGCCCCCAGCAGGCACGGCATGGGCTGCTCGCCCAGCGTGCGGCAGCGGTGGGCGCGTCAGCCAGGCCACGGGCGCCCATCACGAGACCGCCCCCTCATCCCTGCCCCTCGACTGATTGCCCAGCGTGCGAGCCAAGGGTGCCACAGCGGTCGCCAGCAGGCACGGCACCAGCCTTGCCTGGGGCACCCCACGCGAGCCAGCCGCGAGCACGCTGTGAGGCTCAACACATGCTGTGGGCATTGATTTCATGGGCAAGCTGGCCTTGGCCGTGGCCCCTGGCTCTGGTGGACCCTGACAGCTGCCATGGGGTGGCTGGAGGTGCGCTGGACAGGGCAGCCAGCATGCACCATGGGCCAGGCAGAGGCACAGCTGCCCCAGTCTGCTGGCCACAATGCCCAGTTGTGAAATTGTTGTGAATTGACCATCTTTTCATCATGGAATTGGTCCCGAAATGACTCAAATAATTCGTGTAATTCATGAAGAGTCTGCCCCTGAAGTTTGGGATCATTTTGACTCACGGGCTATTTTTGATGA
The DNA here is from genome assembly GCA_021397835.1 of Moringa oleifera. Lineage (NCBI taxonomy): Eukaryota > Viridiplantae > Streptophyta > Magnoliopsida > Brassicales > Moringaceae > Moringa > Moringa oleifera. The sequence goes on from JAJFZO010000117.1 coordinate 83,598, forward strand.
TTTTTTCAATTTTCGGCTGTAGAAAGTTCATTAAAAAAATTTAGTGCCCAGAAAATTCTGAAATTTTTTCTGGTGGTAGATATGATTATTCTCAATTTATGTGCAACATTTCAGCTCAAAATTTCAAGTGATTAATTTTTTAGACCCATTATGACGGCTCAAACATATTGATGTTTCCTCCTGCTGGGAGTGAAATTTCATTTAAGACTCTTTAGGGGGGAAGTGGTCACCTAGGTTGCTGGGTGCCTACAGGCCATGCGTGCCTCCGCCCCTGCCCATCCCACGTGGGCAGGCGCTGGGCTTGGGCAACCCAGCGTGCATGGCATGGGCAGGGTGGCTTGCTGCCTTGCCCATCTAGCCGGTGTTGCGTGGCTGTGGCAGCAACCACCGCGGGCAAGGCAGGCGGCCAGCGACATCGGCCGAAGAGTGTGGGATGCCGATCAGTAGCCAACGGAGTGGGGAAAACGTGGGAAACGAAATCCACTAAATTGTGGGCAACGAAATGAGAAAAATCGTGGGATAATGAGCTGGGATGTGGCTACACAAGCTCGACGGTGTGGGCAGCGAAGCTAACGATGATGCATGCTACGCGAGGGCAAAATCGCTGGGGGGATTTCGAGCATGCGGAGTGCTTCGTCGCAGGC
>JAJFZO010000502.1:0-49212 GCA_021397835.1 Moringa oleifera
CCCTTGAGGCGGCAGACGTGGGGTTGGATCTCGACTCTCAGGCTTGCCTAGGCGAACTCGTTACGCAGCGCGAATGAAGACACGATCGTCGGCCATTAGCAACGAGTGATCCACACGGCCAGCTTGGGCACCCCTGCTGCCAAGACCTCATTTGTGGGAAAAACGTGGGCAACGAAGCGAGAATAATCATGCGATAATGAGCTGGGATATGGCTAGACAAGCTCGATGGTGTGGGGGGTGAAGATAACGATGATGCATGCTACGTGAAGGCCAAATTATTGGGGGGATTTTGAGCATGCGAAGTGCTTCATCGTAGGCCCTCGAGGCATCAAATGTGGGGCTGGATCTTGACGCTCAGGCTTGCCTAGGCGGACTCGTTGCGCAGTGCGATCGACAACACGATCGTCGACCGTTAGCAATGAGCGAGCCACGCGGCCATCCGGGGCACCCCTGCTGTGAAGGCCTCATCGGTGCGAAAAATGTGGGCAACAAAGCGAGAATAATCGTAGGATAATGAGCTGGGATGTGGCTAGACTAGCTCGATGTTGTGGGCGAAGAAGCAAACCATGATGCATGCTACTTTAGGGCCAAATTGTTTGGGGGATTTCGAGCATGCGGAGTGCTTCATCGCCGGCCCTCGAGGCGATAGACATGAGGTTTGCTCTCGATGCTCAGGCTTGCCTAGGTGGACTCGTGGTGCAGCATGATCGATGACACTATCGTCGTCCGTTAGCAACGAGCGAGCCACACGGCCAGGCTGGGCACCCCTACTGCCAAGGCCTCATCAGTGGGAAAAAACGTGGGCAATGGAGCGAGAATAATCGTCAGATAATGAGCTGGGATGTGGCTAGACAAGCTCGATGGTGTGGGCGGCGAAGCTAACGATGATGCATGCTACGTGAGGGCCAAATCGTTGGGGGGATTTCGAGAATGCGGAGTGCTTCGTCGCAGGCCCTCGAGCCGGCGGACGTGGGGTTTGATCTTCACGCTCATGCTTGCCTACTCGTTGTGCAGCGTGATCGACGACACTATCTGTCATACTCGTTGCGCAGCGCGATTGATGACACGATCATCGGCCGTTAGCAACGAGCGAGCCATAGGGGCAGCCTGGGCACCCCTGCTGCCAAGGCCTCATCGGTGGGAAAAACATGGGCAACGAAGCGAGAATAATCATGAGAAAAGAGCTGGGATGTGGCTAGACATGCTCGATGGTGTGGGCTGTGAAGCAAACAATGATGCATGCTACGTGAGGGCCAAATATTTGGGGGATTTCGAGCATGCGGAGTGCTTCATCGCAAGCCCTCGAGGCGGTAGACGTGGGGTTTGATCTCGACGCTCAGGCTTGCCTAGCTGGACTCGTTGTCCAGCTTGATCGATGACACTATCGTGGTCCGTTAGCAACGAGCGAGCCACACGGCAAGCCTGGGCACCCCTACTGCCAAGGCCTCATCGGTGGGAAAAAACGTGGGCAATGAAGCCAGAATAATCATGGGATAATGAGCTGGGATGTGGCTAGACAAGCTTGATGGTGTGGGGGGTGAAGCTACCAATGATGCATGCTACGTGAGGGCCAAATCATTCGGGTGATTTCGAGAATGCGGAGTGCTTCATCGTAAGCCCTCGAGGCGGCAGACGTAGGGTTTGATCTCGACGCTCAGGCTTTCCTTGGTGTACTCGTTGTGCAGTGTGATCGATGACACTATCGTCATCCGTTAGCAACGAGCGAGCCACACGGCCAGCCTGGGCACCCCTACTACCAAGGCCTCATCGGTGGGAAAAAACGTGGGCAACGAAGCTAGAATAATCGTGGGATAATGAGCTGGGATGTGGCTAGACAAGCTCGATGGTGTGGGCGGCGAAGCTAACGATGATGCATGCTACGTGAGGGCCAAATAGTTGGGGGAATTTCGAGCCTGCGGAGTGCTTCGTCGCAGGCCCTCGAGGCGGCAGACGTGGGGTTGGATCTCGACGCTCATGCTTGCCTAGGCTGACTCATTATGCAGCGCGATCGACAACACGATCGTCGGCTGTTAAAAACGAGCGAGCCAGGCAGCCAGCCTCGGCACCCCTACTGCCAAGGCCTCATTGGTGGGAAAAACATGGGCAACGAAGCGAGAATAATCGTGGGATAATGTGCTGGGATATGGCTAGACAAGCTCGATGCTGTGGGCGACGAAGCTCACGATGATGCATGCTACGTGAGGGCCAAATTGTTGGGGGGATTTCGAGCATGCAGAGTGCTTCGTCGGAGGCCCTCGGGGCGGCAGACGTGGGGTTGGATCTCGACGCTCATGCTTGCCTAGGCGGACTCATTGCGCAGCGCGATCGACGACACGATCGTCGGCCGTTAGAAACGAGCGAGCCAGACGGCCAGCCTCGGCACCCCTACTGCCAAGGCCTCATTGGTGGGGAAAACGTGGGCAACGAAGTAAGAATAATCGTGGGATAATGTGCTGGGATTTGGCTAGACAAGCTCGATGGTGTGGGCGGCGAAGCTAACGATGATGCATGCTACGTGAGGGCCAAATTGTTGGGGGGATTTCAAGCATGCAGAGTGCTTCGTCGCAGGCCCTCGGGGCGGCAGACGTGGGGTTGGATCTCGACGCTCATGCTTGCCTAGGCGGACTCGTTGCACAGCGCGATAGAAGACACGATCGTCGGCCGTTAGGAACGAGCGAGCCAGACGGCCAGCCTGGGCACCCCTACTGCCAAGGCCTCATCGGTGGGAAAAATGTGGGCAACGAAGTAAGAATAATCATGCGATAATGACCTGGGATGTGGCTAGACAGGCTTGATGGTGTGGGGGGCAAAGCTAACAATGATGCATGCTACGTGCTGCCCAATTGTTGGGCGGATTTCGAGCATGCGGAGTGCTTCATTGCAGGCCCTTGAGGTGGCAGACGTGGGGTTTGATCTCGACGCTCAGGCTTGCCTAGGTGGACTCGTTGTGCAGCGTGATCGATGACACTATCGTCATCCGTTAGCAACGAGCGAGCCACACGGCCAGCCTAGGGACCCCTACTGCCAAGGCCTCATCGGTGGGAAAAAACGTGGGCAACGAAGCGAGAATAATCATGGGATAATGAGCTGGGATGTGGCTAGACAAGCACGATGGTGTGGGCGGCGAAGCTAACGATGATGCATGCTACGTGAGGGCCAAATTGTTGGGGGGATTTTGAGCATGCAGAGTACTTCGTCAGAGGCCCTCGAGGTGGCAGACGTGGGGTTGGATCTCGACGCTCATGCTTGCCTAGGCGGACTCGTTGCGCAGCGTGATCGATGACACGATCGCCTGCCGTTAGCAATGAGCGAGCCACACGGCCAGCCTGGGCACCCCAACTACAAAGGCCTCATCGGTGGGAAAAATATGGGCAACGAAGTGAGAATAATCGTGGGATAATGAGCTGGGATATGGCTAGACATGCTCGATGGTGTGGGCGAAGAAGCTCACGATGATGCATGCTGCACGAGGGCCAAATCGTTGGGGGTATTTTGAGAATGCGGAGTGGTTCTTCGCAGGCCCTTGAGGCGGCAGACGTGGGGTTGGATCTCGACACTCAGGCTTGCCTCGGTGGACTCGTTGCACAGCGCGATCGAAGACATGATCATCGACAGTTGGCAACGAGCGAGCCACACGGCCAGCCTGGGCACCCCTACTGCCAAGGCCTCATCAGTGGAAAAAAACGTGGGCAACGAAGCGAGAATAATCGTGGGATAATGTGCTGGGATATGGCTAGACAAGCTCGATGGTGTGGGCGGCGAAGCTAACAATGATGCATGCTACACGAGAGCCAAATCGTTGGGGGGATTTCGAGAATGCGGAGTGCTTCTTCGTAGGGCCCTGGAGGCGGCAGACGTGGGGTTTGATCTCGACACTCAGGCTTGCCTAGGTGGACTCGTTGTGCAGCATGATCGATGATACTATCGTCATCCGTTAGCAATGAGCGAGCCACATGGCCAGCCTGGGGACCCCTACTGCCAAGGCCTCATCGGTGGGAAAAAACGTGGGCAATCAAGCGAGAATAATCATGGGATAATGAGCTGCGATGTGGCTAGACAAGCACGATGGTGTGGGCGACGAAGCTAACGATGATGCATGCTACGTGAGGGTCAAATTGTTGGGGGGATTTTGAGCATGCAGAGTGCTTTGTCGCAGTCCCTCGGGGCGGCAGACGTGGGGTTGGATCTTGACGCTCATGCTTGCCTAGGCAGACTCGTTGCACAGCGCGATTGACGACACGATCGTCGGCCGTTAGAAACGAGTGAGCCACACGGCCAGCCTCGGCACACCTACTGCCAACACCTCATTGGTTGGAAAAACGTGGGTAACCAAGTGAGAATAATCATGGGATAATGAGCTGGGATATGGCTAGAAAAGCTCGATGGTGTGGGTGGCGAAGCTCATGATGACGCATGCTACGCGAGGGCCAAATCGTTGGGGGGATTTCGAGAATGCGGAGTGCTTCTTCGTAGGGCCCTTGAGGCGGCAGACGTGGGGTTTGATCTCGACGCTTAGGCTTGCCTAGGTGGACTCGTTGTGCAGCGTGATCGATGACACTATCGTCGTCCGTTAGCAACGAGCGAGTCACACGGCCAGCCTGGGCACCCCTACTGCCAAGGCCTCATAAGTGGGAAAAAATGTGCGCAACGAAGCGAGAATAATCGTGGCATTATGAGCTGGGATGTGGCTAGACAAGCTCGATGGTGTGCGCGGCGAAGCGAACGATGATGCATGCTACGCGAGGGCCAAATCGTTGGGGGGATTTCGAGAATGCGGAGTGCTACTTCGTAAGCCCTTGACGTAGCAGACGCTGGGTTGGATCTCGATGCTTAGGCTTGCCTAGGAGGACTTGTTGCGCAGCGCGATAGAAGACACGATCGTCGACCGTTAGCAACTAGCGAGCCACACGGCCAGCCTGGGCACCCCTGCTGCCAAGGCCTCATCGGTGGGAAAAACGTGGGCAACGAAGCGAGAATAATCGTGGGATAATGAGCTCGTTTGTGGCTAGACAAGCTCGATGGTATGGGCGGCGAAGCTAACGATGACGCATACGACGTGTGGGCCAAATCGTTGGGGGGATTTCGAGCATGCGGAATGCTTCGTCGCAGGCCCTCAAGGTGGCAGATGTGGGGTTGGATCTTGACGCTCAGGCTTTCCTAGGCGGACTCGTTGCACAGCGCGATCGATGACACGATTGTCGACCGTTAGTAACGAGCAAGCGACACGGCCAGCCTGGTCACCCCTGCCTCCAAGGCCTCATCGGTGGGAAAAACATGGGCAATGAAGCGAGAATAATCGTGGGATAATGAGCTGGGATGTGGCTAGAAAAGCTCGATGGTGTGGGGGGCGAAGCGAACGATGATGCATGCTACGCGAGGGCCAAATCGTTGGGGGGAGTTCGAGCATGCGAAGTGCTTATTCGCAGGCCCTTGAAGTGACAGACGAGGGGTTGGATCTCGACGCTCAAGCTTGCCTAGGCCGACTCTTTGCGCAGTGCGATCGAAGACACGATCGTCGGCCGTTAGCAACAAGCGAGCCACACGGCCAACCCGGGCACCCCGGCTGCCAAGGCCTCATCAGTGGGAAAAACGTGAGCAACGAAGCAAGAATAATCGTGGGATAATGAGTTGGGATTTGGCTAGACAAGCTCGATGGTGTGGGCGGTGAAGGTAACGATGATGCATGCTACGTGAGGGCAAAATCGTTGGGGGATTTCGAGCATGCGAAGTGCTTTGTCGTAGGCCCTCGAGGCAGCAGACGTTGGGTTGGATCTCGACGCTCAGGCTTACCTAGGCGAACTCGTTGCGCAGTGTGATCGACGACGCGATCGTCCGCCGTTAGCAACGAGCGAGCCACACAGCCAGCCTGGGCACCCCTGCTTCCAAGGCCTCATCGGTGGGAAAAACGTGGGCAACGAAGCAAGAATAATCGTGGGATAATGAGCTGGGATGTAGCTAGACAAGCTCGATGGTATGGGGGGCGAAGCGAACGATGATGCAAGCTACGCGAGGGCCAAATCATTGGGGGATTTCGAGCATGCGAAGTGCTACATCATAGGCCCTCGAGGCGGCAGACGTGGGGCTGGATCACGACGCTCAGGCTTGCCTAGGCGGACTCGTTGCGCAGCGCGATTGACGACACGATCGTCGGTCGTTAGCAACGAGTGAGCCACACGGCCAGCCTTGGCACCCCTGCTGCGAAGGCCTCATCAGTGGAAAAAACGTGAGCAACGAAGCAAGAATAATCGTGGGATAACGAGTTGGGATGTGGCTAGACAAGCTCGATGGTGTGGGCGGCGAAGCTAACGATGATGCATGCTACGTGAGGGCAAAATCGTTGGGGGGATTTCGAGCATGCGAACTGCTTCGTCGTAGGCCCTCGAGGCAGCAGACGTTGGGTTGGATCTCGACGCTCAAGCTTGCCTAGGCGAACTCGTTGCGCAGCGCGATCGACGACGCGATCGTTGGCCGTTAGCAACGAGCGAGCCACACAGCCAGCCTGGGCACCCCTGCTGCCAAGGCCTCATCGGAGGGAAAAATGTGGGCAAAGAAGCGAGAGTAATCGTGGGATAATGAGCTGGGATATGGCTAGAAAAGCTCGATGGTGTGGGGGGCGAAGCGAACGATGATGCATGCTACGCGAGGGCCAAATCGTTGGGGGGATTTCAAGCATACGAAGTGCTACATCATAGGCCCTCGAGGCGGCAGATGTGGGGCTGGATCTCGACGCTCAGGCTTGCCTAGGCGGACTCGTTGCGCAGCGCGATTGACGACACGATCGTCGGCCGTTAGCAACGAGCGAGCCACACGGCCAGCCTTGGCACCCCTACTGCCAAGGCCTCATCGGTGGGAAAAACGTGAGCAACGAAGCGAGAATAATCGTGGGATAATGAGCTGGGATGTGGCAAAACAAGCTCGATGGTGTGGGCGGCAAAGCTAGCGATGATGCATTCTACGTGAGGGCCAAATTGTTGGGGGGATATCGAGCATGCGGAGTGCTTCATCGCAGGCCCTCGAGGCGGCAGACGTGGGGTTAGATCTCGATCCTCATGCCTGCCTAGGTGGACTCGTTGGGCAGCGTGATCGATGACACTATCGTCGGCTGTTAGCAACGAGCGAGCCACACGGCCAGCTTGGGCACCCCTACTGCCAAGGCCACATTGGTGGGAAAAACATGGGCAACGATGCGAGAATAATCGTGGGATAATGAGCTGGGATGTGGCTAGACAAGCTCGACGGTGTGGGCGGCGAAGCTAATGATGACGTATGCGACGTGTGGGCCAAATCGTTGGGGGGATCTCGAGCATGCGGAATGCTTCATCGTAGGCCCTTGAGGCGGCAGATGTGGGGTTGGATCGCGACGCTCAGGTGTTCCTATGCGGACTCGTTACACAGCGCGATCGACGACACGATCGTCGACTGTTAGCAATGAGCGAGCCACACGGCCAGCCTGGGCACCCCTACCTCTAAGGCCTCATCGGTAGGAAAAACGTGGGCAACGAAGCAAGAATAATCATGGGATAATGAGCTAGGATGTGGCTAGACAAGCTCGATGGTGTGGGCGGCGAAGCTAACGATGATGCATGCTACACGAGGGCCAAATCGTTGGGGGGATTTCGAGCATGCGAAGTGCTTATTCGCAGGCCCTCAAGGCTGCAGAGGTGGGGTTAGATCTCGACGCTCATGCTTGCCTAGGTGGACTCGTTGGGCAGCGTGATCGATGACACTATCGTTGGCTGTTAGCAACGAGCGAGCAGCACGGCCAGCCTGGGCACCCCTATTGCCAAGGCCTCACCAAGGGGAAAAACGTGGGCAACGAAGCGAGAATAATCGTGGGATAATGAGCTGGGATATGGCTAGACAAGCTCGATGGTGTGGGTGGCGAAGTTAACGATGATGCATGCTATGCGAGGGCCAAATCGTTGGGGCGATTTCGAGCTTGAGGAGTGCTTCTTCGCATGCCCTTGAGGCGGCAAAGGTGGGGTTGGATCTCAACGCTCAGGCTTGCCTAGGCAGACTCATTGCGCAGCACGATCGAAGACACGATCGTTGGCCATTAGAAACGAGCGAGCCACACGGCCGGCCTGGGCACCCCGACTACCAAGGCCTCATTGGTGGGAAAAACGTGGGCAACGAAGCAAGAATAATCGTGGGATAATGAGTTGGGATGTGGCTAGACAAGCTCAATGGTGTAAGGGGCGAAGCTAATGATGATGAATGCTACGTGAGGGCCAAATCATTGGGGGGATTTCGAGCATGCGAAGTGCTTCGTTGTAGGCCCTCGAGGCGGCAGATGTGGGGATGGATCTCGACGCTCAGGCTTGCCTAGGCGAACTCATTGCGCAGCGCGATCGACGACATGATCGTCGGCTGTTAGCAACGAGCGAGCCACACAGCCAGCCTGGGCACCCCTGCTGCCAAGGCCTCATCGGTGGGAAAAACGTGGGCAACGAAGCGAGAATAATCATGGGATAATGAGCTGGGATGTGGCTAGACAAGCTCAATGGTGTGGGCGGCGAAGCTAACGATGATGCATGATACGTGAGGGCAAAATCGTTGGGGGGATTTCGAGCTTGCGAACTGCTTCGTCGTAGGCCCTCGAGGCAGTAGACGTTGGGTTGGATCTCGACGCTCAGGCTTGCCTAGGCGAACTCGTTGCGCAGCGCGATCGACGACGCGATCGTTGGCCGTTAGCAACGAGCGAGCCATACAGCCAGCCTGGGCACCCCTGTTGCCAAGGACTCATCGGAGGGAAAAATGTGGGCAAAGAAGCGAGAGTAATCGTGGGATAATGAGCTGGGATGTGGCTAGACAAGCTCGATGGCGTGGGGGGCGAAAGTAAACGATGATGCATGCTACGTAAAGGCCAAATTATTGGGGGGATTTTGAGCATACGAAGTGCTTCATCGTAGGCCCTCTAGGCGGCAGACGTGGGGTTGGATCTCGACACTGAGGCTTGCCTAGGTGGACTCGTTGTGCAGTGCGATCGACGACACCATCGTCAGCCGTTAGCAACAAACCAGCCACACGGCCAGCTAGGGCACCCCTGCTGCCAAGACCTCATCGGTGGGAAAAACGTGGGCGACGAAGGGGGAATAATCGAAAGATAATGAGTTGGGATGTGGCTAGACAAGCTCGATGTTGTGGGCGACAAAGCAAACCATGATACATGCTAAGTGAGGGCCAAATTGTTGGGGGGATTTTGAGCATGCGGAGTGCTTCATCGCAGGACCTCGAGGCGACAGAGGTGGGGTTGGATCTCGACGCTCATGCTTGCCTAGGTGGACTCGTTGGGCAGCGTGATCGATGACACTATCGTCGGTTGTTAGCAACGAGCGAGCAGCACGGCCAGCCTAGGCACCCCTACTGCCAAGGCCTTATCAAGGGGAAAAATGTGGGCAACGAAGCGAGAATAATCGTGGGATAATGAGCTGGGATGTGGCTAGACAAGCTCGATGGTGTGGGCGGCGAAGCTAACGATGATGCATGCTATGCGAGGGCCAAATCGTTGGGGCGATTTCGAGCTTGAGGAGTGCTTCTTCATATGCCCTTGAGGCGGTAGACGCGGGGTTGGATCTCGACGCTCAGGCTTGGCTAGGCGGACTCGTTGCGCAGCGTGATCGAAGACACGATCGTCGGCCGCTAGCAACGAGGGAGCCACACGGCCAGCCTGGGCACCCCTGCTGCCAAGGCCTCATTGGTGGGAAAAACGTGGGCAACGAAGCGAGAATAATAAGAGGATAATGAGCTGGGATGGCTAGACAAGCTTGATGTTTTGGGCGGTAAAGCAAACCATGATACATGCTACGTGAGGGCCAAATTGTTGGGGGGATTTTGAGCATGCAAGGTGCTTCATCGCAGGCCCTCGAGGCAGCAGACGTGGGGTTGGATCTCGACGCTCAAGCTTGCCTAGGTGGACTCGTTGGGTAGCCTGATCGACGACACTATCGTCGGCTATTAGCAACGAGTGAGCCACACGGCCAGCCTGGTCACCGCTACTGCCGAGGCCTCATCGGTGGGAAAAACGTGGGCAGTGAAGCGAGAATAATCGTGGGATAATGAGAGTGGATGTGGCTAGATAAGCTCGATGGTGTGGGCGGCGAAGCTAACGATGATGTATGCTACGTGAGGGCCAAATCGTTGGGGGGATTTCGAGCATGCGAAGTGCTTCGTCGTAGGCCCTCGTGGCAGCAGACGTTGGGTTGGATCTCGACACTCAGGCTTGCCTAGGCGAACTCGTTGCGCAGCGTGATCGATGACACTATCGTCGGCTGTTAGCAACGAGCGAGCAGCACGGCCAGCTTGGGCACCCCTACTGCCAAGGCCTCACCAAAGGGAAAAACGTGGGCAACGAAGCGAGAATAATCGTGGGATAATAAGCTGGGATATGGCTAGACAAGCTCGATGGTGTGGGTGGCGAAGCTAACGATGATGCATGCTATGCGAGGGCCAAATCGTTGGGGCGATTTCGAGCTTGAGGAGTGCTTCTTCGCATGCCCTTGAGGTGGCAAAGGTGGGGTTGGATCTCAACGCTCAGGCTTGCCCAGGCAGACTCATTGCGCAGCACAATCGAAGACACGATCGTTGGCCATTAGCAACGAGCGAGCCACACGGCCAGCCTGGGCACCCCGGCTGCCAAGGCCTCATCGGTGGGAAAAACGTGGGCAACGAAGCAAGAATAATCGTGGGATAATGAGTTGGGATGTGGCTAGACAAGCTCAATGGTGTAGGGGGCGAAGCTAATGATGATGAATGCTACGTGAGGGCCAAATCGTTGGGGGGATTTCGAGCATGCGAAGTGCTTCGTTGTAGGCCCTCGAGGCGGCAGATGTGGGGATGTATCTCCACACTCAGGCTTGCCTAAGCGAACTCATTGTGCAGCGCGATCGACGACACGATCGTCGGCCGTTAGCAACGAGCGTACCACACAGCCAGCCTAGGCACCCCTGCTGCCATGGCCTCATCACTGGGAAAAATGTGGGCAACGAAGCAAGAGTAATCGTAAGCTAATGAGTTGGGATGTGGCTTGACAAGCTCGATGTTATGGGCAGCGAAGCAAACCATGATACATGCTGCGTGAGGGCCAAATTGTTGGGGGGATTTCGAGCATGCGTAGTGCTTCATCGCAGGCCCTCGAGGCGGCAGACCTGGGGTTGGATCTCGATGCTCATGCTTGCCTAGGTGGACTCGTTGGGCAGCGTGATCGACGACACTATCATCGGCTGTTAGCAACGAGCGAGCCACACGGCCAGCCTGGGCACCACTACTGCCAAGGCCTTATCAAGGGGAAAAACGTGGGCAATGAAGCGAGAATAATCGTGGGATAATGAGCTGGGATGTGGCTAGACAAGCTCGATGGTGTGGTCGGCGAAGCTAACGATGATGCATGCTACGTGAAGGCCAAATTATTGGGGGGATTTCGAGCATGAGGATTGCTTCTTCGCAGGCCCTCGAAGCGGCAGACTCATTGCGCAGCACGATCGAAGACACGATCGTCGACCGTTAGCAACGAGCGAGCCACACGGCCAGCCTGGGCACCGCTGCTGCCAAGGCCTCATCGGTGGGAAAAACGTGCGCAACGAAGCGAGAATATTAGTAGGATAATGAGCTGGGATGTGGCTAAAGAAGCCCGATGTTGTGGGCGGCGAAGCAAACCATGATGCATGCTACGTGAGGGCCAAATTATTGGGGGGATTTTGAGCATGCGGAGTGCTTCATCGCAGGCCCTCGAGGCGGCAGACGTGGTGTTGGATCTCGACGCTCGTGCTTGCCTAGGTGGACTCGTTGGGCAGCGTGATCGACGGCACTATCGTCGGCTATTAGCAACGAGCGAGCCACACGGCCAGCCTGGTCACCCCTACTACCAAGGCCTCATCAGTGGGAAAAAGGTGGGCAACGAAGCGAGAATAATCGTGGGATAATGAGCTGGGATGTGGCTAGACAAGTTCGATGGTGTGGGCGATGAAGCTAACAATGATGCATGCTACGCAAGGGCCAAATCGTTGGGGGGATTTCGAGCATGAGGAGTGCTTCTTCGCAGCCCCTTGAGGCGGCAGACGTGGGGTTGGATGTCGACGCTCAGGCTTGCCTAGGCGGACTCATTGCGCAGCGCGATCAAAGACACGATCGTCGATCGTTAGCAATGAGCGAGCCACACGGCCTGCCTGGGCACCCCTGCTGCCAAGGCCTCATCGGTGGAAAAAACGTGGGAAACGAAGCAAGAGTAATCGTGGAATAATGAGTTGGGATGTGGCTAGACAAGCTCGATGGTGTAAGGGGCGAAGCTAACGATGATGCATGCTACGTGAAGGCTAAATTATTGGTGGGATTTCGAGCATGCGAAATGCTTCATCGTAGGCCCTCGAGGCGGCAGATGTGGGGTTGGATCTCGACGCTCTGGCTTGTCTAGGCGGACTCATTGCGCAGCGCGATCAACGACACGATCTTCAGCCGTTAGCAAAGAGCGAGCCACACGGCCAGCTTGGGCACCCCTACTGCCAAGGCCTCATCAAGGGGAAAAACGTGGGCAACGAAGCAAGAATAATCATGGGATAATGAGCTGGGATGTGGCTAGACAAGCTCGATGGTGTGGGTGACGAAGCTAACGATGATGCATGCTACGCGAGGGCCAAATCGTTGGGGGGATTTTGAGCATGAGGAGTGCTTCTTCGCAGCCCCTTGAGGCGGCAGACGTGGGGTTGGATCTCGACGCTCAGGCTTACCTAGGCGGACTCATTGCGCAGCGCGATCGAAGACACGATCGTTAGCCGTTAGCAACGAGCGAGCCACACGGCCAGCCTGGGCACTCCTACTACCAAGGCCTCATCGGTGGGGAAAACGTGGGCAACAAAGCAAGAATAATCGTGGGATAATAAGTTAGGATGTGGCTAGACAAGCTCAATGGTGTAGGGGGCGAAGCTAACGATGATGCATGCTACGTGAAGGCCATATTATTGGGGGGATTTCGAGCATGCGAAGTGCTTCATCATAGGCCCTCGAGGCGGCAGATGTGGGGTTGGATCTCGACGCTCAGGCTTACCTAGGCGGACTCGTTGCGCAGCGCGATCGACGACACGATCTTCAGCCGTTAGCAACGAGCGAGCCACACGGCCAGCCTGGGCACCCCTGCTGCCAAGGCCTCATCGGTGGAAAAAACGTGGGCAACGAAGCGAGAATAATAGTAGGATAATGCGCTGGCATGTGGCTAGAAAAGCCCGATGTTTTGGGTGGCGAAGCAAAGCATGATGCATGCTATGTGTGGGCCAAATTGTTTGGGAGATTTCGAGTATGCAGAGTGCTTCATCGCAGGCCCTCGTGGCAGCAGACGTGGGGTTGGATCTCGATGCTCAAGCTTGCCTAGGTGGACTCGTTGGGCAACGTGATCGACGACACTATCATCGGCTGTTAGCAACGAGCGAGCCACACGGCCAATCTGGTCACCCCTACTGCCAAGGCCTCATCAGTGGGAAAAAGGTGGGCAACGAAGCGAGAATAATCGTGGGATAATGAGCTGGGATGTGGCTAGACAAGTTCGATGGTGTGGGCGATGAAGCTAACAATGATGCATGCTACGCAAGGGCCAAATCGTTGGGGGGATTTCGAGCATGAGGAGTGCTTCTTCGCAGCCCCTTGAGGCGGCAGACGTGGGGTTGGATGTCGACGCTCAGGCTTGCCTAGGCGGACTCATTGCGCAGCGCGATCAAAGACACGATCGTCGATCGTTAGCAATGAGCGAGCCACACGGCCTGCCTGGGCACCCCTGCTGCCAAGGCCTCATCGGTGGAAAAAACGTGGGAAACGAAGCAAGAGTAATCGTGGAATAATGAGTTGGGATGTGGCTAGACAAGCTCGATGGTGTAAGGGGCGAAGCTAACGATGATGCATGCTACGTGAAGGCTAAATTATTGGTGGGATTTCGAGCATGCGAAATGCTTCATCGTAGGCCCTCGAGGCGGCAGATGTGGGGTTGGATCTCGACGCTCTGGCTTGTCTAGGCGGACTCATTGCGCAGCGCGATCAACGACACGATCTTCAGCCGTTAGCAAAGAGCGAGCCACACGGCCAGCTTGGGCACCCCTACTGCCAAGGCCTCATCAAGGGGAAAAACGTGGGCAACGAAGCGAGAATAATCATGGGATAATGAGCTGGGATGTGGCTAGACAAGCTCGATGGTGTGGGTGACGAAGCTAACGATGATGCATGCTACGCGAGGGCCAAATCGTTGGGGGGATTTTGAGCATGAGGAGTGCTTCTTCGCAGCCCCTTGAGGCGGCAGACGTGGGGTTGGATCTCGACGCTCAGGCTTACCTAGGCGGACTCATTGCGCAGCGCGATCGAAGACACGATCGTTAGCCGTTAGCAACGAGCGAGCCACACGGCCAGCCTGGGCACTCCTACTACCAAGGCCTCATCGGTGGGGAAAACGTGGGCAACAAAGCAAGAATAATCGTGGGATAATAAGTTAGGATGTGGCTAGACAAGCTCAATGGTGTAGGGGGCGAAGCTAACGATGATGCATGCTACGTGAAGGCCATATTATTGGGGGGATTTCGAGCATGCGAAGTGCTTCATCATAGGCCCTCGAGGCGGCAGATGTGGGGTTGGATCTCGACGCTCAGGCTTACCTAGGCGGACTCGTTGCGCAGCGCGATCGACGACACGATCTTCAGCCGTTAGCAACGAGCGAGCCACACGGCCAGCCTGGGCACCCCTGCTGCCAAGGCCTCATCGGTGGAAAAAACGTGGGCAACGAAGCGAGAATAATAGTAGGATAATGCGCTGGCATGTGGCTAGAAAAGCCCGATGTTTTGGGTGGCGAAGCAAAGCATGATGCATGCTATGTGTGGGCCAAATTGTTTGGGAGATTTCGAGTATGCAGAGTGCTTCATCGCAGGCCCTCGTGGCAGCAGACGTGGGGTTGGATCTCGATGCTCAAGCTTGCCTAGGTGGACTCGTTGGGCAACGTGATCGACGACACTATCATCGGCTGTTAGCAACGAGCGAGCCACACGGCCAATCTGGTCACCCCTACTGCCAAGGCCTCATCGGTGGGAAAAACGTGGGCAACGAAGCGAGAATAATCGTGGGATAATGAGCTGGGATGTGGCTAGACAAGCTCGATGGTGTAGGCGACGAAGCTAACGATGATGCATGCTATGTAAGGGCAAAATCGTTGGGGGGATTTCGAGCATGCGAACTGCTTCGTTGTAGGCCCTCGAGGCAGCAGACGTTGGGTTGGATCTCGACGCTCAGGCTTGCCTAGGCGAACTCGTTGCGCAGCGCGATCGACGACGCGATCGTCGACCGTTACCAACGAGCGAGCCACATAACCAGCCTGGGCACCCCTACTGCCAAGGCCTCGTCAAGGGGAAAAACGTGGGCAACGAAGCGAGAATAATCGTGGGATAATGAGCTGGGATGTGGCTAGACAAGCTCGATGGTGTGGGCGGCGAAGCTAACGATGATGCATGCTATGCGAGGGCCAAATCATTGGGGCGATTTCGAGCTTGAGGAGTGCTTCTTCACATCCCCTTGAGGCGGTAGACGCAGGGTTGGATCTCGACGCTCAGGCTTGCCTAGGCGAACTCGTTGCGTAGCGCGATCGACGACGCGATCGTTGGCCGTTAGGAAAGAGTGAGCCACACAGCCAGCCTGGGCACCCCTGCTGCCAAGGCCTCATGGGAGGGAAAAATGTGGGCAAAGAAGCGAGAATAATCATGGGATAATGAGCTGGGATGTGGCTAGACAAGCTCGATGGTGTGGGGGGCGAAAGTAAACGATGATCCATGCTACGTGAAGGCCAAATTATTGGGGGGATTTCGAGCATACGAAGTGCTTCATCGTAGGCCTTCGAGGCGACAGACGTGGGGCTGGATCTCGACACTCAGGCTTTCCTAGGCGGACTCGTTGCGCAGCGCGATCGACAACACCATCGTCAGCCGTTAGCAACGAGCGAGTCACACGGCCTGCTTGGGCACCCCTGCTGCCAAGGCCTCATTGGTGGGAAAAACGTGGGCAATGAAGCGAGAACAATCGTAAGATAATGAGCTAGGATGTGGCTAGAGAAGCTCAATGTTGTGGGTGGCAAAGCAAACCATTATACATGTTACGTGAGGGCCAAATTGTTGGGGGGATTTTGAGCATGCGGAGTGCTTCATCGCAGACCCTCGAGGCGGCAGACGTGGGGTTGGATCTCGATGCTCATACTTGCCTAGTTAGACGCGATCGTTGGCCGTTAGCAACGAGCGAGCCACACAGCCAGCCTAGGCACCCCTGCTGCCAAGGCCTCATCGGAGGGAAAAATGTGGGCAAAGAAGCG
Organism: Moringa oleifera; assembly: GCA_021397835.1. NCBI lineage: Eukaryota > Viridiplantae > Streptophyta > Magnoliopsida > Brassicales > Moringaceae > Moringa > Moringa oleifera. The sequence goes on from JAJFZO010000502.1 coordinate 16,319, forward strand.
AGAGTAATCGTGGGATAATGAGCTGGGATGTGGCTAGAGAAGCCCGATGTTGTGTGCGGCGAAGCAAACCATGATGCATGCTATGTGTGGGCCAAATAGTTAGGGGGATTTCGAGCATGCAGAGTGCTTCATCGCAGGCCCTCGTGGCAGCAGACGTGGGGTTGGATCTCGACGCTCAAGCTTGCCTAGGTGGACTCGTTGGGCAACGTGATCGACGACACTGTCGTCGGCTGTTAGAAACGAACGAGCCACACGGCCAGCCTGGTCACCCCTACTACCAAGGCCTCATCGGTGGGAAAAACGTGGGCAAAGAAGCGAGAATAATCGTGGGATAATGAGCTGGGATGTGGCTAGACAAGCTCGATGGTGTGGGCGACGAAGTTAACGATGATGCATGCTACGTGAGGGCAAAATCGTTGGGGGGATTTCGAGCATGCGAACTGCTTCGTTGTAGGCCCTCGAGGCAGCAGATGTTGGGTTGGATCGCGACGCTCAGGCTTGCCTAGGCGAACTCGTTGCGCAGCGCAATCGACGACGCGATCGTTGGCCGTTAGCAACGAGCGAGCCACAGAGCCAGCCTGGGCACCCCTGCAGCCAAGGCCTCATCGGAGGAAAAAATGTGGGCAAGGAAGCGAGGGTAATCGTGGAATAATGAGCTAGGATGTGGCTAGACAAGCTCGATGGTGTGGGGGGCGAAAGTAAACGATGATGCATGCTACGTGAAGGCCAAATTATTTGGGGGATTTCGAGCATACGAAGTGCTTCATCGTAGGCCTTCGAGGCGGCAGACGTGGGGTTGGATCTCGACGCTCAGGCTTGCCTAGGAGGACTCGTCGCGCAGCGCGATCGACGACACCATCGTCAGCCGTTAACAACGAGCGAGCCACACGGCCAGCTTGGGCACCCCTGCTGCCAAGGCCTCATCGGTGGGAAAAACTTGGGCAATGAAGCGAGAATAATTGTAAGATAATGAGCTGGGATGTGGCTAGACAAGCTCGATGTTGTGGGCGGCAAAGCAAACCATGATACATGCTACGTGAACGCCAAATTATTGGGGGGATTTCAAGCATACGAAGTGCTTCATCGTAGGCCATCGAGGCGACAGATGTGGGGTTGGATCTCGACGCTCAGGCTTGCGTAGGCGGACTCGTTGCGCAGCATGATCGACGACATTATCGTCGGCCGTTAGCAACGAGCGAGCAACACGGCCAGCCTGGGCACCCCTGCTGCCAAGGCCTCATCGATAGGAAAAACGTGGGCAACGAAGTGAGAATAATAGTAGGATAATGAGCTGGGATGTGGCTAAAGAAGGCCGATGTTGTGGGCGACGAAGCAAACCATGGTGCATGCTATGTGTGGGCCAAATTGTTTGGGGGATTTCGAGCATGCAGAGTGCTTCATCGCAGGGCCTCGTGGCAGCAGACGTGGGGTTGGATCTCGACGCTCAAGCTTGCCTAGGTGGACACATTGGGCAACGTGATCGACGACACTATCGTCGGCTGTTAGCAACGAGCGAGCCACACGGCTAGCCTGGTCACCCCTACAACCAAGGCCTCATCGGTGGGAAAAACGTGGGCAACGAAGCGAGAATAATCATGGGATAATGAGCTGGGATGTGGCTAGACAAGCTCGATGGTGTAGGGGGCGAAGCTAACGATGATGCATGCTACGTAAACGCCAAATTATTGGGGGATTTCAAGCATGCGAAGTGCTTCATCGTAGGCCATCGAGGCGACAGATGTGGGGTTGGATCTCGACGCTCAGGCTTGCGTAGGTGGACTCGTTGCGCAGCGTGAACGACGACGTTATCGTCGGCCGTTAGCAACGAGCGAGCCACACGGCCAGCCTGGGCACCCCTACTGCCAAGGCCTCATCGGTGGGAGAAACGTGGGCAACGAAGTGAGAATAATAGTAGGATAATGAGTTGGGATGTGGCTAGAGAAGCCCGATGTTATGGGCGGCGAAGCAAACCATGATGCATGCTATGTGTGGGCCAAATTGTTTTGGGGATTTCGAGCATGCAGAGTGCTTCATCGCAGGGCCTCGTGGCAGCAGACGTGGGGTTGGATCTCGACGCTCAAGCTTGCCTAGGTGGACTCGTTGGGCAACGTGATCGACGACACTATCGTCGGCTGTTAGCAACGAGCGAGCCACACGGCCAGCCTGGTCACCCCTACTACCAAGGCCTCATCGGTGGGAAAAACGTGGGCAACGAAGCGAGAATAATCGTGGGATAATGAGCTGGGATTTGGCTAGACAAGCTCAATGGTGTAGGGGGCGAAACTAACGATGATGCATGCTACGTAAAGGCCAAATTATTGGGGGGATTTCAAGCATGCAAAGTGCTTCATCGTAGGCCATCGAGGCGACAGATGTGGGGGTTGGATCTCGACGCTCAGGCTTGCGTAGGTGGACTCGTTGCGCAGCGTGATCGACGACATTATCGTCGATCGTTAGCAACGAGCGAGCAACACGGCCAGCCTGGGCACCCCTGCTGCCAAGGCCTTATCGGTGGGAAAAACGTGGGCAACGAAGTGAGAATAATAGTAGGATAATGAGCTGGGATGTGGCTAGAGAAGGCCGATGTTGTGGGCGGCGAAGCAAACCATGATGCATGCTATGTGTGGGCCAAATTGTTTGGGGGATTTCGAGCATGCAGAGTGCTTCATCGCAGGGCCTCGTGGCAGCAGACGTGGGGTTGGATCTCGACGCTCAAGCTTGCCTAGGTGGACACATTGGGCAACGTGATCGACGACACTATCGTCGGCTGTTAGCAACGAGCGAGCCACACGGCCAGCCTGGTCACCCCTACTACCAAGGCCTCATCGGTGGGAAAAACGTGGGCAACGAAGCGAGAATAATCGTGGGATAATGAGCTGGGATGTGGCTAGACAAGCTCATGGTGTAGGGGGCAAAGCTAACGATGATGCATGCTACGTAAACGCCAAATTATTGGGGGATTTCAAGCATGCGAAGTGCTTCATCGTAGGCCATCGAGGCGACAGATGTGGGGTTGGATCTCGACGCTCAGGCTTGCGTAGGCGGACTCGTTGCGCAGCGTGAACGACGACATTATCGTCGGCCGTTAGCAACGAGCGAGCCACACGGCCAGCCTGGGCACCCCTACTGCCAAGGCCTCATCGGTGGGAGAAACGTGGGCAACGAAGTGAGAATAATAGTAGGATAATGAGTTGGGATGTGGCTAGAGAAGCCCGATGTTATGGGCGGCGAAGCAAACCATGATGCATGCTATGTGTGGGCCAAATTGTTTGGGGGATTTCGAGCATGCAGAGTGCTTCATCGCAGGGCCTCGTGGCAGCAGACGTGGGGTTGGATCTCGACGCTCAAGCTTGCCTAGGTGGACACATTGGGCAACGTGATCGACGACACTATCGTCGGCTGTTAGCAACGAGCGAGCCACACGGCCAGCCTGGTCACCCCTACTACCAAGGCCTCATTTGTGGGAAAAACGTGGGCAACGAAGCGAGAATAAACGTGGGATAATGAGCTGGGATTTGGCTAGACAAGCTCGATGGTGTAGGGGGCGAAGCTAATGATGATGCATGCTACGTAAAGGCCAAATTATTGGGGGATTTCAAGCATGCAAAGTGCTTCATCGTAGGCCATCGAGGCGACAGATGTGGGGTTGGATCTCGACGCTCAGGCTTGCGTAGGCGGACTCGTTGCGCAGCATGATCGACGACATTATCGTCGGCCGTTAGCAACGAGCGAGCAACACGGCCAGCCTGGGCACCCCTGCTGCCAAGGCCTCATCGATAGGAAAAACGTGGGCAACGAAGTGAGAATAATAGTAGGATAATGAGCTGGGATGTGGCTAAAGAAGGCCGATGTTGTGGGCGACGAAGCAAACCATGGTGCATGCTATGTGTGGGCCAAATTGTTTGGGGGATTTCGAGCATGCAGAGTGCTTCATCGCAGGGCCTCGTGGCAGCAGACGTGGGGTTGGATCTCGACGCTCAAGCTTGCCTAGGTGGACACATTGGGCAACGTGATCGACGACACTATCGTTGGCTGTTAGCAACGAGCGAGCCACACGGCCAGCCTGGTCACCCCTACTACCAAGGCCTCATCGGTGGAAAAAACGTGGGCAACGAAGCGAGAATAATCGTGGGATAATGAGCTGGGATGTGGCTAGATAAGCTCATGGTGTAGGGGGCAAAGCTAACGATGATGCATGCTACGTAAACGCCAAATTATTGGGGGATTTCAAGCATGCGAAGTGCTTCATCGTAGGCCATCGAGGCGACAGATGTGGGGTTGGATCTCGACGCTCAGGCTTGCGTAGGCGGACTCGTTGCGCAGCGTGAACGATGACATTATCGTCGGCCGTTAGCAACGAGCGAGCCACACGGCCAGCCTGGGCACCCCTGCTGCCAAGGCCTCATCGGTGGGAAAAACGTGGGCAACGAAGCGAGAATAATCGTAAGATAATGAGCTGGGATATGGCTAGAAAAGCTCGATGGTGTAGGGGGCGAAGCTAACGATGATGCATGCTACGTAAAGGCCAAATTATTGGGGGATTTCAAGCATGCGAAGTGCTTCATCGTAGGCCATCGAGGCGACAGATATGGGGTTGGATCTCGACGCTCAGGCTTGCGTAGGCGGACTCGTTGCGCAGCGTGATCGACGACATTATCGTCGGCCGTTAGCAACGAGCGAGCCACACGGCCAGCCTGGTCACCCCTACTACCAAGGCCTCATCGGTGGGAAAAACGTGGGCAACGAAGCGAGAATAATCGTGGGATAATGAGCTGGGATGTGGCTAGACAAGCTCATGGTGTAGGGGGCAAAGCTAACGATGATGCATGCTACGTAAACGCCAAATTATTGGGGGATTTCAAGCATGCGAAGTGCTTCATCGTAGGCCATCGAAGCGACAGATGTGGGGTTGGATCTCGACGCTCAGGCTTGCATAGGCGGACTCGTTGCGCAGCGTGAACGACGACATTATCGTCGGCCGTTAGCAACGAGCGAGCCACACGGCCAGCCTGGGCACCCCTACTGCCAAGGCCTCATCGGTGGGAGAAACGTCGGCAACGAAGTGAGAATAATAGTAGGATAATGAGTTGGGATGTGGCTAGAGAAGCCAAATGTTATGGGCGGCGAAGCAAACCATGATGCATGCTATGTGTGGGCCAAATAATTTGGGGGATTTCGAGCATGCAGAGTGCTTCATCGCAGGGCCTCGTGGCAGCAGACGTGGGGTTGGATCTCGACGCTCAAGCTTGACTAGGTGGACAAATTGGGCAACGTGATCAACGACACTATCGTCGGTTGTTAGCAACGAGCGAGCCACACGGCCAGCCTGGTCACCCCTACTACCAAGGCCTCATCGGTGGGAAAAACGTGGGCAAAGAAGCGAGAATAATCGTGGGATAATGAGCTGGGATGTGGCTAGACAAGCTCGATGGTGTGGGCGACGAAGCTAACGATGATGCATGCTACGTGAGGGCAAAATCGTTGGGGGGATTTCGAGCATGCGAACTGCTTCGTTGTAGGCCCTCGAGGCAGCAGATGTTGGGTTGGATCGCGACGCTCAGGCTTGCCTAGGCGAACTCGTTGCGCAGCGCAATCGACGACGCGATCGTTGGCCGTTAGCAACGAGCGAGCTACAGAGCCAGCCTGGGCACCCCTGCAGCCAAGGCCTCATCGGAGGGAAAAATGTGGGCAAGGAAGCGAGGGTAATCGTGGGATAATGAGCTAGGATGTGGCTAGACAAGCTCGATGGTGTGGGGGGCGAAAATAAACGATGATGCATGCTACGTGAAGGCCAAATTATTTGGGGGATTTCGAGCATACGAAGTGCTTCATCGTAGGCCTTCGAGGCGGCAGACGTGGGGTTGGATCTCGACGCTCAGGGTTGCCTAGGAGGACTCGTTGCGCAGCGCGATCGACGAAACCATCGTCAGCCGTTAACAACGAGCGAGCCACACGGCCAGCTTGGGCACCCCTGCTGCCAAGGCCTCATCGGTGGGAAAAACTTGGGCAATGAAGCGAGAATAATTGTAAGATAATGAGCTGGGATGTGGCTAGACAAGCTCGATGTTGTGGGCGGCAAAGCAAACCATGATACATGCTACGTGAACGCCAAATTATTGGGGGGATTTCAAGCATACGAAGTGCTTCATCGTAGGCCATCGAGGCGACAGATGTGGGGTTGGATCTCGACGCTCAGGCTTGCGTAGGCGGACTCGTTGCGCAGCATGATCGACGACATTATCGTCGGCCGTTAGCAACGAGCGAGCAACACGGCCAGCCTGGGCACCCCTGCTGCCAAGGCCTCATCGGTAGGAAAAACGTGGGCAACGAAGTGAGAATAATAGTAGGATAATGAGCTGGGATGTGGCTAAAGAAGGCCGATGTTGTGGGCGGCGAAGCAAACCATGATGCATGCTATGTGTGGACCAAATTGTTTGGGGGATTTCCAGCTTGCGGAGTGCTTCGTCACAGGTCCTCGAGGTGGCAGATGTGGGGTTGGATCTCGACGCTCAGGCTTGCCTTGGCGGACTTGTTGCGCAGCACGATCGACGACACATTCGTCGGCCGTTAGCAACGAGCGAGCCACACGGCCAGCTTGGGCACCCCTTCTGCCAAGGCCTCATCGGTGGGAAAATCGTGGGCAACGAAGCGAGAATAATCGTGGGATAATGAGCTGGTATCTGGCTAGACAAGCTCGATGGTGTGGGCGGCGAAGCTAACGATGATGCATGCGACATGTGGGCCAAATCGTTGGGGGGATCTCGAGCATGCGGAGTGCTTCGTCGCAGGCCCTCGAGGTGGCAGACGTGGGGTTGGATTTCGACGCTCAGGCTTGCCTAGGCGGACTCGTTGTGCAGTGCGATCGACGACACGATCGTCGGCCGTTAGCAACGAGCGAGCCATACGGCTAGCCTGGGCACCCCTACTGCCAAGGCCTCATCGGTGGGAAAAACGTGGGCAACGAAGCGAGAATAATCGTAGGACAATGAGTTGGGAAGTGGCTAGAGAATCCTGATGTTGTGGGCGGCGAAGCAAACCATGATGCATTCTTTGTGAGGGCCAAATTGTTGGGGGGATTTCGAGCATGCGTAATGGTTTGTCGTAGGCTCTCGAGGCAACAGATGTTGGGTTGGATCTCGACTCTCATGCTTGCCTAGGCGGACTCGTTGCACAGCGCGATTGACGATACGATCGTCGGCCGTTAGCAACGGGCGAGCCACACGGCCAGCCTTGGCCTCATCGGTGGGAAAAATGTGGGCAACGAAGCGAGAATAATCGTGGGATAATGAGCTGGTATGTGGCTAGATAAGCTCGATGGTGTGGGCGGCGAAGCTAACGATGATGCATGCTACGTGAGGGCCAAATCGTTGGGGGGATTTCAAGCATGCGGAGTGCTTAGTCGTAGGCTCTCGAGGTAGTAGATGTTGGGTTCGATCTCAAGGCTCAGGCTTGCCTAGGCGGACTCGTTGCGCAGCGCGATCGACGACACGATCGTCAGCCGTTAGCAAAGAGCGAGCCATACGGCCAGCCTAGGCACCCCTGCTGCGAAGGCCTCATTGGTGGGAAAAATGTGGGTAACAAAGCGAGAATAATCGTGGGATAATGAGCTGGGATGTGGCTAGACAAGCTCGATGGTGTGGGCGACGAAGCTAACTATGATGCATGCTACGTAAGGCCCAAATTATTGGGGGGATTTCCAGCTTGCGGAGTGCTTCGTCACAGGTCCTCGAGGTGGCAGATGTGGGGTTGGATCTCGACGCTCAGGCTTGCCTTGGGGGACTTGTTGCGCAGCACGATCGACGACCCATTCGTCGGCCGTTAGCAACGAGCGAGCCACACGGCCAGCTTGGGCTTCCCTTCTGCCAAGGCCTCATCGGTGGGAAAAACGTGGGCAACGAAGCGAGAATAATCGTGGGATAATGAGCTGGTATCTGGCTAGACAAGCTCGATGGTGTGGGTGGCGAAGCTAACGATGATGCATGCGACATGTGGGCCAAATCGTTGGGGGGATCTCGAGCATGCGGAGTGCTTCGTCGCAAGCCCTCGAGGTGGCAGACGTGGGGTTGGATCTCGACGCTCAGGCTTGCCTAGGCGGACTCGTTGCGCAGTGCGATCGACGACACGATCGTCGGCCGTTAGCAACGAGCGAGCCATACGGCTAGCCTGGGCACCCCTACTGCCAAGGCCTCATCGGTGGGAAAAACGTGGGCAACAAAGCGAGAATAATCGTGGGATAATGAACTCATATGTGGCTAGACAAGCTCGATGGTGTAGGTGGCGAAGCTAACGATGATGCATGCGACGTGTGGGCCAAATCGTTGAGGGGATCTCGAGCATGCGGAGTGCTTCGTCGTAAGCCCTCGAGGCGGCAGATGTGGGGTTGGATCTCGACGCTCAGGCTTTCCTTGGCGGACTCGTTGCATAGCGTGATCGATGACACGATCGTCGACCGTTAGAAACGAGCGAGCCACACAGCCAGCCTAGACACCCCTACCTCCAAGGCCTCATCGGTGGGGAAAACATGGGCAATGAAGCGAGAATAATCGTGGGATAATGAGCTGGGATGTGGCTAGACAAGCTCGATGGTGTGGGCGGCGAAGCTAACGATGATGCATGCTATGTGAGGGCCAAATTGTTGGGGGGATTTCGAGCATGCGAAGTGCTTCGTCGCAGGCCCTCGAGGCAGCAGACGTGGGGTTGGATCTCGACGCTCAGGCTTGCCTAGGCGGACTCGTTGCGCAGTGCGATCGAAGATACGATCGTCGGCCGTTAGCAACGAGCGAGGCACACGGCCAGCCTGCGCACCCCTACTTCCAAGGCCTCATCGGGGGGAAAAACGTAGGCAACGAAGCGAGAATAATCGTGGGATAATGAGATGGGATGTGGCTAGACAAGCTCGATGGTGTGGGCGGCGAAGCTAACGATGATGCATGCGACGTGTGGGCCAAATCGTTGGGGGGATTTCGAGCATGCGGAGTGCTTCTTCGCAGGCCCTTGAAGCGATAGACATAGGGTTGGATCTCGACGCTCAGGCTTGCCTAGGCGGACTCGTTGCGCAGCGCGATCGAAGACACGATCGTCGACCGTTAGCAACGAGCGAGCCATACGGCCAGCCTGGGCACCCCTGCTGCCAAGGCCTCATCGGTGGGAAAAACGTGGGCAACGAAGAGAGAATAATTCTAGGACAATGAGCTGGGATGTGGCTAGAGAATCCCGATGTTGTGGGCAGCGACGCAAGCCATGATGCATTCTTTGTGAGGGCCAAATTGTTGGGGGGATTTTGAGCATGCGTAGTGCTTCGTCATAGGCTCTCGAGGCAACAGATGTTGGGTTGAATCTCGACGATCATGCTTGCCTAGGCGGACTCGTTGCACAGCGCGATCGACGACACAATCGTCGGCCGTTAGCAACGAGCGAGCCACACGGCCAGCCTGGGCACCCCTGCTGCCAAGGCCTCATCTGTGGGAAAAACGTGGGCAACGAAGCGAGAATAATCGTGGGATAATGAGCTGGTATGTGGCTAGATAAGCTCGATGGTGTGGGCGGCGAAGCTAACGATGATGCCTGCTACGTAAGGGCCAAATCGTTAGGGGGATTTCGAGCATGCGGAGTGCTTCGTCGTAGGCTCTCGAGGCAGCAGATGTTGGGTTGGATCTCAAGGCTCAGGCTTGCCTAGGCGGACTCGTTGCGCAGCGCGATCGACGACACGATCGTCAGCCGTTAGCAAAGAGCGAGCCACATGGCCAGCCTGGGCGCCCCTGCTGCCAAGGCCTCATCGGTGGGAAAAACGTGGGCAACTAAGCGAGAATAATCGTGGGATAATGAGCTGGTATGTGGCTAGATAAGCTCGATGGTGTGGGCGACGAAGCTAACGATGATGCATGCTACGTGAGGGCCAAATCGTTGGGGGGATTTCGAGCATGCGGAGTGCTTCGTCGTAGGCTCTCGAGGCAGTAGATGTTGGGTTGGATCTCGACGCTCAGGCTTGCCTAGGCAGACTCGTTGCGCGGCGCGATCGAAGACACGATCGTCGACCATTAGCAACGAGCGAGCCACACGGCCTGCCTGGGCACCCCTGCTGCCAAGGCCTCATCGGTGGGAAAAACGTGGGCAACGAAGCGAGAATAATCGTGGGATAATGAGCTGGTATGTGGCTAGATAAGCTCGATGGTGTGGGCGGCGAAGCTAACGATCATGCCTGCTACGTAAGCGCCAAATCGTTGGGGGGATTTCAAGCATGCGGAGTGCTTCGTCGTAGGCTCTCGAGGCAGTAGATGTTGGGTTGGATCTCGACGCTCAGGCTTGCCTAGGCGGACTCGTTGCGCAGCGCGATCGACGACACGATCATCAACCGTTAGCAACGAGCGAGCCACACGGCCAGCCTGGGCACTCCTGCTGCCAAGGCCTCATTATTGGGAAAAATATGGGTAACAAAGCGAGAATAATCGTGGGATAATGAGCTGGGATGTGGCTAGACAAGCTCGATGGTGTGGGCGACGAAGCTAACTATGATGCATGCTACGTGAGGGCCAAATCGTTGGGGGGATTTCGAGCATGCGGAGTGCTTCGTCGTAGGCTCTCGAGGCAGCAGATGTTGGGTTGGATCTAGACGCTCAGGCTTGCCTAGGCGGACTCATTGCGCAGCGCGATCGATGACACGATCGTCAGCCGTTAGCAACGAGCGAGCCACACGGCCAGCCTGGGCACCCCTGCTGCCAAGGCCTCATCGGTGGGAAAAACGTGGGCAACGAAGCGAGAATAATCGTAGGACAATGAGCTGGGATGTGGCTAGAGAATCCCGATGTTGTGGGCGGCGACGCAAACCATGATGTATTCTTTGTGAGGGCCAAATTGTTGGGGGGATTTTGAGCATGCGTAGTACTTCGTCATAGGCTCTCGAGGCAACAGATGTTGGGTTGAATCTCGACGATCATGCTTGCCTAGGCGGACTCGTTGCACAGCGCGATCGACGACACGATCGTCGGCCGTTAGCAACGAGCGAGCCACACGGCCAGCCTGGGCACCCCTGCTGCCAAGGCCTCATCGGTGGGAAAAACGTGGGCAACGAAGCGAGAATAATCGTGGGATAATGAGCTGGTATGTGGCTAGATAAGCTCGATGGTGTGGGCGGCGAAGCTAACGATGATGCCTGCTACGTAAGGGCCAAATCGTTGGGGGGATTTCGAGCATGCGGAGTGCTTCGTCGTAGGCTCTCGAGGCAGCAGATGTTGGGTTGGATCTCAAGGCTCAGGCTTGCCTAGGCGGACTCGTTGTGCAGCGCGATCGACGACACGATCGTCAGCCGTTAGCAAAGAGCGAGCCACACGGCCAGCCTGGGCACCCCTGCTGCCAAGGCCTCATCGGTGGGAAAAACGTGGGCAACTAAGCGAGAATAATCGTGGGATAATGAGCTGGTATGTGGCTAGATAAGCTCGATGGTGTGGGCGACGAAGCTAACGATGATGAATGCTACGTGAGGGCCAAATCGTTGGGGGGATTTCGAGCATGCGGAGTGCTTCGTCGTAGGCTCTCGAGGCAGTAGATGTTGGGTTGGATCTCGACGCTCAGGTTTGCCTAGGCGGACTCGTTGCGCAGCGCGATCGACGACACGATCGTCAGCCGTTAGCAACGAGCGAGCCACACGGCCAGCCTGGGCACTCCTGCTGCCAAGGCCTCATTGTTGGGAAAAATGTGGGTAACAAAGCGAGAATAATCGTGGGATAATGAGCTGGGATGTGGCTAGACAAGCTCAATGGTGTGGGCGACGAAGCTAACTATGATGCATGCTACGTGAGGGCCAAATCATTGGGGGGATTTTGAGCATGCGGAGTGCTTCGTCGTAGGCTCTCGAGGCAGCAGATGTTGGGTTGGATCTCGACGCTCAGGCTTGCCTAGGCGGACTCGTTGCGCAGCGCGATCGATGACACGATCGTCAGCCGTTAGCAACAAGCGAGCCACACGGCCAGCCTGGGCACCCCTGCTGCCAAGGCCTCATCGGTGGGAAAAATGTGGGCAACGAAGCGAGAATAATCGTAAGATAATAAGCTGGGATGTGGCTACACAAGCTCGATGTTGTGGGCGGCAAAGCAAACCATGATACATGCTACGTGAGGGCCAAATTTTTGGGGGGATTTCGAGCATGCAGAGTGCTTCATCGCAGGCCCTCGAGGCGGCAGACGTGGGTTTGGATCTCGACGCTCATTCTTGCCTAGGTGGACTCGTTGGGCAGCGTGATCGATGACACTATCGTCGGCTGTTAGCAACAAGCGAGCAACACGGCCAGCCTAGGCACCCTACTGCCAACGCCTCATCAAGGGGAAAAACGTGGCCAACGAAGCGAGAATAATCGTGGAATAATGAGCTGGGACATGGCTGGACAAGCTCGATGGTGTCGGCGGTGAAGCTAACGATGATCCATGCTACGCGAGGGCCAAATCGTAGAGGGGATTTCAAGCATGCGGAGTGCTTTTTCGCAGGCCCTTGAGGCGACAGACGTGGGGTTGGGTCTCAACGCTAAGGCTTGCCTTGGTCGACTCTTTGCGCAGTGCGATCGAAGACACGATCGTCGCCCATTAGCAACAAGCGAGCCACACAGCCAGCCTGGGCACCCCTGCAGCCAAGGCCTCATCGGTGGGAAAAATATGGGCAATGAAGCGAGAGTAATCGTGGGATAATGAGCTGGGATGTGGCTAGACAAGCTCGATGGTGTGGGGGGCGAAGCGAACGATGGTGCATGCTACGCGAGGGCCAAATCGTTGGGTGGATTTCGCGCATGCGAAGTGCTACATCATAGGCCGTCGAGGCGGCAGACGTGGGGTTGGATCTCGACGCTCAGGCTTGCCTAGGCAAACTCGTTGCGAAGCGCGATCGACGACATGATCGTCGGCCGTTAGCAACAAGCGAGCCACACGGCCAGCCTAGGCACCCCTGCTGCCAAGGCCTCATCGGTGGGAAAAACGTGGGCAACGAAGCGAGAATAATCGTGGGATAATGAGCTGGTATGTGGCTAGATAAGCTCGATGGTGTGGGCGGCGAAGCTAACGATGATGCATGCTACGTGAGGGCCAAATCGTTGGGGGGATTTCGAGCATGTGGAGTGCTTCATCGTAGGCTCTCGAGGCAGCAGATGTTGGGTTGGATCTCGACGCTCAGGCTTTCCTAAGCGAACTCATTGCGCAGCGCGATCGACGACACGATCGTCGACCGTTAGCAACGAGCGAGCCACACGGCCAGCCTTGGCACCCCAGCTGCCAAGGCCTCATCGGTGGGAAAAATGTGGGCAACGAAGCGAGAATAATCGTGGGATAATGAGCTGGTATGTGGCTAGACAAGCTCGAAGGTGTGGGCGCCGAAGCTAACGATGACGCATGCGACGTGTGGGCCAAATCGTTAGGGGGATCTCGAGCATGCGGAATGCTTCGTCGTAGGCCCTTGAGGCGGCAGATGTGGGGTTGGATCTCGACACTCAGGCGTTCCTATGCGGACTCGTTGCACAGCGCGATCGATGACACGATCGTCGGCCGTTAGCAATGAGCGAGCCATACGGCCAGCCTGGGCACCCCTGCAGCCAAGGCCTCATCGGTGGGAAAAATATGGGCAATAAAGCGAGAGTAATCGTGGGATAATGAGCTGGGATGTGGCTAGACAAGCTCGATGGTGTGGGCGGCGAAGCTAACGATGATACTTGTTACGCGAGGGCCAAATCGTTGGGGGGATTTCAAGCATGCGAAGTGATTATTCGCAGGCCCTTGAAGTGACAGACGTGGGGTTGGATCTCGACGCTCAGGCTTGCCTAAGCCGACTCTTTGCGCAGTGCGATCGAAGACACGATCGTCGGCCGTTAGCAACAAGCGAGCCACACGGCCAGCCCGAGCACCCCTGCTGCCAAGACCTCATCAGTGGGAAAAACGTGAGCAACGAAGCAAGAAATTGTGGGATAATGAGTTGGGATTTGGCTAGACAAGCTCGATGGTGTGGGCGGTGAAGCTAACGATGATGCATGCTACATGAGGGCAAAATCGTTGGGGGGATTTCGAGCATGCGAAGTGCTTCGTCGTAGGCCCTCGAGGCAGCAGACGTTGGGTTGGATCTCGACGCTCAGGCTTGCCTAGGCGAACTCGTTGCGCAGCGTGATCGACGACGAGATCGTCGGTCGTTAGCAACGAGCGAGCCACACAGCCAGCCTGGGCACCCCTGCTGCCAAGGCCTCATCGGAGGAAAAAATGTGGGCAAAGAAGCGAGAGTAATCGTGGGATAATGAGGTGGGATATGGCTAGACAAGCTCGATGGTGTGGGGGGCGAAAGTAAACGATGATGCATGCTACACGAAGGCCAAATTATTGGAGTGATTTCGAGCATACGAAGTGCTTCATCGTAGGCCCTCGAGGCGGCAGACATGGGATTGGATCTCGTCGCTCAGGCTTGCCTAGGCGGACTCGTTGCGAAGTGCGATCGACGACACCATCGTCAGCCGTTAGCAACGAGCGAACCACACGGCCAGCCTGGGCACCCCTGCTGCCAAGGCCTCATCGGTGGGAAAAACGTGGGCAACGAAGCGAGAATAATCGTAAGATAAGGAGCTGGGATGTGGCTGGACAAGCTCGATGTTGTGGGCGGCAAAGCAAACCATGATACATGCTACGTGAGGGCCAAATTGTTGGGGGGATTTCGAGCATGCGGAGTGCTTCATCGCAGGCCCTCGAGGCGGCAGACGTGGGGTTGGATCTCGACGCTCATGCTTGCCTAGGTGGACTTGTTGGGCAGCGTGATCGATGACACTATCGTCAGCTGTTAGCAACGAGCGAGTAGCACGGCCAGCCTGGGCACCCCTACTGCCAAGGCCTCATCAAGGGGAAAAATGTGGGCAACGAAGCGAGAATAATCGTGGGATAATGAGCTGGGATATGGCTAGACAAGCTCGATGGTGTGGGCGGCGAAGCTAACGATGATGCATGCTACGCGAGGGCCAAATCGTTGAGGGGATTTCGAGCATGCGGAGTGCTTTTTCGCAGGCCCTTGAGGCGACAGACGTGGGGTTGGATCTCAACGCTCAGGCTTGCCTAGGCCGACTCTTTGCGCAGTGCGATCGAAGACACGATCGTCGGCCATTAGCAACAAGCGAGCCACACAGCCAGCCTGGGCACCCCTGCAGCCAAGGCCTCATCGGTGGGAAAAATATGGGCAAAGAAGCGAGAGTAATCGTGGGATAATGAGCTGGGGTGTGGCTAGACAAGCTCGATGGTGTGGGGGGCGAAGCGAACGATGATGCATGCTACGCGAGGGCCAAATCGTTAGGGGGATTTCGAGCATGCGAAGTGCTACATCATAGGCCCTCGAGGCGGCAGACGTGGGGCTGGATCTCGACGCTCAGGCTTGCCTAGGCGAACTCGTTGCGCAGCGCGATCGACGACATGATCGTCGGCCATTAGCAACAAGTGAGCCACATGGCCAACCTAGGCACCCCTGCTGCCAAAGCGTCATCGGTGGAAAAAACGTGGGCAACGAAGCGAGAATAATCGTGGAATAATGAGCTGGTATGTGGCTAGATAAGCTCGATGCTGTGGGCAGCGAAGCTAACGATGATGCATGCTACGTGAGGGCAAAATCGTTGGGGGGATTTCGAGCATGCGGAGTGCTTCGTCGTAGGCTCTCGAGGCAGCAGATGTTGGGTTGGATCTCGACGCTCAGGCTTGCCTAGGTGAACTCGTTGCGCAGCGCGATCGACGACACGATCGTCGGCCGTTAGCAATGAGCGAGCCACACGACCAGCCTTGGCAACCCGGCTGCCAAGGCCTCATCGGTGGGAAAAATATGGGCAACGAAGCGAGAATAATCGTGGGATAATGCGCTGGTATGTGGCTAGACAAGCTCAACGGTGTGGGCGGCGAAGGTAACGATGATGCATGCGACGTATGGGCCAAATCATTGGGGGGATCTCGAGCATGCGGAATGCTTCGTCGTAGGCCCTCGAGGCGGCAGATGTGGTGTTGGATCTCGACGCTCAGGCGTTCCTATGCGAACTCGTTGCACAGCGTGATCGATGACACGATCGTCGACCGTTAGCAATGAGCGAGCCACACGGCCAGCTTGGGCACCCCTACCTCCAAGGCCTCATCGGTGGGAAAAACGTGGGCAACGAAGCAAGAATAATCATGGGATAATGAGCTAGGATATGGCTAGACAAGCTCGATGGTGTGGGCGGCGAAGCTAACGATGATGCTTGCTATGCGAGGGCCAAATCGTTGGGGGGATTTCGAGCATGCGAAGCGCTTATTCGCAGGCCCTTGAAGCGACAGACGTGGGGTTGGATATCGACGCTCAGGCTTGCCTAGGCCGACTCTTTGCACAATGCGATCGAAGACATTATCGTCGGCCATTAGCAACAAGCGAGCCACACGGCCAGCCCGGGCACCTCTGCTGCCAAGACCTCATCAGTGGGAAAAAGGCGAGCAACAAAGCAAGAATAATCGTAAGATAATGAGCTGGGATGTGGCTAGACAAGCTCGATGTTGTGGGCGGCAAAGCAAACCATGATACATGCTACGTGACGGCCAAATTGTTGGGGAGATTTTGAGCATGCAGAGTGCTTCATCGCAGGCCCTCGAGGCGGCAGACGTGGGGTTGGATCTCGACACTCATGCTTGCGTAGGTGGACTCATTGGGCAGCGTGATCGATGACACTATCGTCGGTTGTTAGCAACAAGCGAGCAGCACGGCCAGCCTGGGCACCCCTACTGCCAAGGCCTCATCAAGGGGAAAAACGTGGGCAACGAAGCGAGAATAATCGTGGGATAATGAGCTGGGATGTGGCTAGACAAGCTCGATGGTGTGGGCGGCTAAGCTAACGATGATGCATGCTATGCGAGGGCCAAATCGTTGGGGCGATTTCGAGCTTGAGGAGTGCTTCTTCACATGCCCTTGAGGTGGTAGACGTGGGGTTGGATCTCGACGCTCAGGCTTGGCTAGGCGGACTCGTTGCACAGCACGATCGAAGACACGATCGTCGGACGTTAGCAACGAGCGAGCCACACGACCAGCCTGGGCACCCCTGCTGCCAAGGCCTCATCGGTGGGGAAAACGTTGGCAACGAAGCAAGAACAATCGTGGGATAATGAGTTGGGATGTGGCTAGACAAGCTCAATGGTGTAGGGGGCGAAGCTAACGATGATGCATGCTACGTGAAGGCCAAATTATTGGGGGGATTTCCAGCATGCGAAATGCTTCATCGTAGGGCATCGAGGCAACAGATGTGGGGTTGGATCTCGACGCTCAGGCTTGCCTAGGCAGACTCGTTGCGCAGCGTGATCAACGACATTATCGTCAGCCGTTAGCAACGAGCGAGCCATACGGCCAGCCTGGGCACCCTTGCTGCCAAGGCCTCATCAGTGGAAAAAACGTGGGCAACGAAGCGAGAATAATAGTAGGATAATGAGCTGGGATGTGGCTAGACAAGCGCGAGGTTGTGGGCGGCAAAGCAAAGCATGATACATGCTACGTGAGGGCCAAATTATTGGGGGGATTTTGAGCATGCGGAGTGCTTCATCGCAGGCCCTCGAGGCGGCAGATGTGGGGTTGGATCTCGACGCTCAAGCTTGCCTAGGTGGACTCGTTGGGCAGCGTGATCGACGACACTATCGTTGGCTGTTAGCAACGAGCGAGCCACACGGCCAGCATGGTCACCCCTACTGCCAAGGCCTCATCGGTGGGAAAAACGTGGGCAACGAAGCGAGAATAATCATGGGAGAATGAGCTAGGATGTGGCTAGACAAGCTCGAATATGTGGGCGACGAAGCTAACGATGATGTATGCTACGTGAGGGCCAAATCGTTGGGGGGATTTCGAGCATGCGAAGTGCTTCGTCGTAGGCCCTCGAGGCAGCAGATGTTGGGTTTGATCTCGACGCTCAGGCTTGCCTAGGCGGACTCATTGTGCAGCGCGATTGACGACACGATCGTCGACCGTTAGCAATGATCGAGCCACACAGCCAGCCTGGGCACCCCTGCTGCCATGGCCTCATCAGTGGGAAAAATGTGGGCAACGTAGCGAGAGTAATCGTAAGCTAATGAGTTGGGATGTGGCTTGACAAGCTCGATGTTGTGGGTGGCGAAGCAAACCTTGATACATGCTGCGAGAGGGCCAAATTGTTGGGGGGATTTTGAGCATGCGGAGTTCTTCATCGCAAGCCCTCGAGGCGGCAGACGTGGGGTTGGATCTCGACGCTCATGCTTGCCTAGGTGGACTCGTTGGGCAACGTGATCGATGACACTATCATCGGCTGTTAGCAACGAGCGAGCCACACGGCCAGCCTGGGCACCACTACTGCCAAGGCCTCATCGGTGGGAAAAACGTGGGCAACGAAGCGAGAATAATCATGGGATAATGAGCTAGGATGTGGCTAGACAAGCTCGAATATGTGGGCGACGAAGCTAACGATGATGTATGCTACGTGAGGGCCAAATCGTTGGGGGGATTTCGAGCATGCGAAGTGCTTCGTCGTAGGCCCTCGAGGCAGCAGATGTTGGGTTTGATCTCGACGCTCAGGCTTGCCTAGGCGGACTCATTGTGCAGCACGATCGACGACACGATCGTCGACCGTTAGCAACGATCAAGCCACACAGCCAGCCTGGGCACCCCTGCTGCCATGGCCTCATCAGTGGGAAAAATGTGGGCAACGTAGCGAGAGTAATCGTAAGCTAATGAGTTGGGATGTGGCTTGACAAGCTCGATGTTGTGGGTGGCGAAGCAAACCTTGATACATGCTGCGAGAGGGCCAAATTGTTGGGGGGATTTCGAGCATGCGGAGTGCTTCATCGCAGGCCCTCGAGGCGGCAGACGTGGGGTTGGATCTCGACGCTCATGCTTGCCTAGGTCGACTCGTTGGGCAACGTGATCGATGACACTATCATCGGCTGTTAGCAACGAGCGAACCACACGGTCAGCCTGGGCACCACTACTGCCAATGCCTCATCAAGGGGAAAAACGTGGGCAATGAAGCGAGAATAATCGTGGGATAATGAGCTGGGATGTGGCTAGACAAGCTCGATGGTGTGGTCGACGAAGCTAACGATGCTGCATGCTTCGCGAGGGCCAAATCTTTGGGGGGATTTCAAGCATGAGGAGTGCTTCTTCGTAGGCCCTTGAGGCGACAGACGTGGGGTTTGGATCTCGACGCTCAAACTTGCCTAGGCAGACTCATTGCGCGGCGCGATCGAAGACACGATCGTCGACCATTAGCAACGAGCGAGCCACACGGCCAGCTGGGGCACCCCTGCTGCCAAGGCCTCATCGGTGGGAAAAATGTGGGCAACGAAGCGAGAATA
This sequence comes from Moringa oleifera, assembly GCA_021397835.1. NCBI lineage: Eukaryota > Viridiplantae > Streptophyta > Magnoliopsida > Brassicales > Moringaceae > Moringa > Moringa oleifera. The sequence goes on from JAJFZO010000502.1 coordinate 35,638, forward strand.
ATAGTAGGATAATGAGCTGGGATGTGGCTAGAGAAGCCCGATGTTGTGGGCGGCGAAGCAAACCATGATGCATGCTATGTGTGGGCCAAATTGTTTGGGGGATTTCAAGCATGCAGAGTGCTTCATCGCAGGCCCTTGTGGCAGCAGACGTGGGGTTGGATGTCGACGCTCAAGCTTGCCTAGGTGGACTCGTTGGGTAGCGTGATCGACGACACTATCGTCGGCTGTTAGCAACGAGCGAGCCACACGGCCAGCCTGGTCACCCTTACTGCCAAGGCCTCATCGGTGGGAAAAATGTGGGCAACGAAGCGAGAATAATCGTGGGATAATGAGCTGGGATGTGGCTAGACAAGCTCGATGGTATGGGCGGCGAAGCTAACGATGATGCATGCTACATGAGGGCCAAATCGTTGGGGGGATTTCGAGCATGCGAAGTGCTTTGTCGTAGGCCCTCGAGGTAGCAGATGTTGGGTTTGATCTCGACACTCAGGCTTGCCTAGGCGGACTCATTGTGCAGCGCGATCGACGACACGATCGTCGACCGTTAGCAACGAGCGAGCCACACAGCCAGCCTGGGCACCCCTGCTGCCATGGCCTCATCAGTGGGAAAAATGTGGGCAACGAAGCGAGAGTAATCGTAAGCTAATGAGTTGGGATGTGGCTTGACAAGCTCGATGTTGTGGGTGGCGAAGCAAACCTTGATACATGCTGCGAGAAAGCCAAATTGTTGGGGGGATTTCGAGCATGCGGAGTGCTTCGTCGCAAGCCCTCGAGGCGGCAGACGTGGGGTTGGATCTCGACGCTCATGCTTGCCTAGGTGGACTCGTTGGGCAGCGTGATCGACGACACTATCATCGGCTGTTAGCAACGAGCGAGCCACACGGCCAGCCTGGGCACCACTACTGCCAAGGCCTCATCAAGGGGAAAAACATGGGCAGCGATGCGAGAATAATCGTGGGATAATGAGCTGGGATGTGGCTAGACAAGCTCGATGGTGTGGTCGGCGAAGCTAACGATGCTGCATGCTTTGCGAGGGCCAAATCGTTGGGGGGATTTCGAGCATGAGGAGTGCTTCTTCGCAGGCCCTCGAGGCGGCAGACGTGGGGTTGGATCTCAACGCTCAGGCATGCCTAAGCAGACTCGTTGCGCAGCGCGATCGAAGACACGATCGTCGACCGTTAGCAACGAGCGAGCCACACGGCCAGCTTGAGCACCCCTGCTGCCGAGGCCTCATCGGTGGGAAAAATGTGGGCAAAGAAGCGTGAGTAATCGTGGGATAATGAGCTGGGATGTGGCTAGAGAAGCCCGATGGTGTGGGGGGCGAAAGTAAACGATGATGCATGCTACGTGAAGGCCAAATTATTGAGGGGATTTCGAGCATACGAAGTGCTTCATTGTAGGCCCTCGAGGCGACAGACGTGGGATTGGATCTCGACGCTCAGGCTTGCCTAGGTGGACTCGTTGGGCAGCGTGATCGACGGCACTATCGTCGGCTGTTAGCAACGAGCGAGCCACACGGCCAGCCTGGTCACCCCTACTACCAAGGCCTCATCGGTGGGAAAAACGTGGGCAACGAAGCGAGAATAATCGTGGGATAATGAGCTGGGATGTGGCTAGACAAGCTCGATGGTGTGGGCGACGAAACTAACGATGATGCAAACTACGCGAGGGCCAAATCGTTGGGGGGATTTCGAGCATGAGGAGTGCTTCTTCGCAGCCCCTTGAGGCGGCAGACGTGAGATTGGATCTCGACGCTCAGGCTTGCCTAGGCGAACTTGTTGCGCAGCGTGATCGAAGACACGATCGTCGGTCGTTAGCAACGAGCGAGCCACAAGGCCAGCCTGGGCACCCCTGCTGCCAAGGCCTCATCGGTGGAAAAGATGTGGGAAACGAAGCAAGAGTAATCGTGGGATAATGAGTTGGGATGTGGCTAGACAACCTCGATGGTGTAGGGGCAAAGCCAACGATGATGCATGCTACGTGAAGGCAAAATTATTGGTGGGATTTCGAGCATGCGAAGTGCTTCATCGTAGGCCCTCGAGGCGGCAGATATGGGGTTGGATCTCGACGCTCAGGCTTGCCTAGGCGGACTCGTTGCGCAGCGTGATCAACGACACGATCTTCAGCCGTTAGCAACGAGTGAGCTACACGGCCAGCTTGGGCACCCCTACTGCCAAGGCCTCATCAAGGGGAAAAACGTGGGCAACGAAGCGAGAATAATCATGGGATAATGAGCGGGGATGTGGCTAGACAAGCTTGATGTTATGGGCGGCGAAGAAAATAATGATGCATCCTACGTGAAGGCCAAATTGTTGGGGGGATTTCGAGCATGCGGAGTGCTTCATCGCAAGCCCTCGAGGAGGCAGACGTGGGGTTTTATCTCGATGCTCCGGCTTGCCTAGGAGGACACGTTGTGCAGCGTGATCGACGACCCTATCGTCGTCCGTTAGCAACGAGCGAGCCACACGGCCGGCCTGGGCACCCCTACTGCAAAGGCCTTATCGGTGGTAAAAAACGTGGGCAACGAAGCGAGAATAATCGTGGGATAATGAGCTGGGATGTGGCTAGACAAGCTCGATGGTGTGGGCGGCGAAGCTCACGATGATGCATGCTACATGAGGGCCAAATTGTTGGTGGGATTTCGAGCATGCAAAGTGCTTCGTCGCAGGCCCTCGAGGCGGCAATCGTGGGGTTGGATCTCGACGCTCATGCTTGCCTAGGTGGAATAGTTGGGCAGCACGATCGACGACACTATCGTCGGCTGTTAGCAACGAGCGAGCCACACGGCTAGCCTGGGCACCCCTACTGCCAAGGCCTCATCAAGGGGAAAAACATGGGCAACGAAACGAGAATAATTGTGGGATAATGAGCTGGGATGTGGCTAGACATGCTCGATGGTGTGGGCGGCGAAGCTAACGATGATGCATGCTACGTGAGGGCCAAATCGTTGGGGGGATTTGGAGCATGAGGAGTGCTTCTTCGCAGGCCCTTGAGGCGGCAGACGTGGGGTTGGATCTCGACGTCCAGGCTTGCCTAGGCAGACTCGTTGCGCAATGCGATCGAAGACACGATCGTCGGCCGTTAGCAACGAGCGAGTCACACGGCCAGCTTGGGCACCCCTGCTGCCAAGGCCTCATCAGTGGGAAAAACGTGGGCAACGAAGCAAGAATAATCATGGGATAATGAGTTGGGATGTGGCTAGACAAGCTCAATGGTGTAGGGGGCGAAGCTAACGATGATGCATGCTACGTGAAGGCCAAATTATTGGGGGGATTTCGAGCATGCGAAGTGTTTCATTGTAGGCCATTGAGCCGGCAGATGTGTGGTTGGATCTCGACTCTTGGGCTTGCCTAGGCAGAGTCGTTGCGCAGTGCGATCGACGACATGATCTTCAGCCGTTAGCAAGGAGTGAGCCACACGGCCAGCCTGGGCACCCCTGCTGCCAAGGCCTCATGGGTGGGAAAAACGTGGGCAACGAAGCAAGAATAATCGTGGGATAATGAGTTGGGATGTGGCTAGACAAGCTCAATGGTGGAGGGGGCGAAGCTAACGATGATGCATGCTACGTGAAGGCCAAATAATTGGGGGGATTTCGAGCATGCGAAGTGTTTCATCGTAGGCCTTCGAGGCGGCAGATGTGGGGCTGGATCTCGACGATCAAGCTTGCCTAGGCGGACTCGTTACGCAGCGCGATCGACGACACGATCTTCAGCCGTTAGCAACGAGCGAGCCACACGGCCAGCCTGGGAACCCCTGCTGCCAAGGCCTCATCGGTGGGAAAAATGTGGGCAACAAAGCGAGAATAATCGTAAGATAATGAGCTAAGATGTGGCTACACAACCTCGATGTTGTGGGCGGCGAAGCAAACCATGATACATGCTACGTGAGGGCCAAATTGTAGGGGGGATTTCGAGCATGCGGAGTGCTTCATCGCAGGCCCTCGAGGCGGCAGACATGGGGTTGGATCTCGACGCTCATGCTTGCCTAGGTGGACTCGTTGGGCAGTACGATCGACGACACTATCGTCGGCTGTTAACAGCGAGCGAGCCACACGGCCAGCCTGGGCACCCCTGCTGCCAAGGCCTCATCGGTGGGAAAAACGTGGGCAACGAAGCGAGAATAATCGTGGGATAATGAGTTGAGATGTGGCTAGACAAGCTCAATGGTGTAGGGGGCGAAGCTAATGATGATGCATGCTACGTGAAGGCTAAATTATTTGGGGGATTTCGAGCATGCAAAGTGTTTCATCGTAGGCCCTCGAGCCGGCAGATGTGGGGTTGGATCTCGACGCTCAGGCTTGCCTAGGCCGACTCGTTGCACAGCGCGATCGACGACACGATCTTCAGCCGTTAGCAACGAGCGAGCCACACGGCCAGCCTGGGTACCCCTGCTGCCAAGGCCTCATTGGTGGGATAAACGTGGGCAACAAAGCGAGAATAATCGAGGGATAATGAGCTGGGATGTGGCTAGACAAGCTCAATTGTGGAGGGGGCGAAGCTAACGATGATGCATGCTACGTGAAGGCCAAATTATTGGGGGGATTTCGAGCATGCGAAGTGTTTCATCGTAGGACCTCGAGCCGACAGATGTAGGGTTGGATCTCGACGCGCAGGCTTGCCAAGGTAGACTCGTTGCACAGCGTGATCGACGACACGATCTTCAGCCGTTAGCAACGAGCGAGCCATACGGTTAGCCTGGGCAACCCTGCTGCCAAGGCCTCATCGGTGGGAAATATGTCAGCAACGAAGCGAGAATAATCATGGGATAATGAGTTGGGATGTGGCTAGACAAGCTCAATGGTGTAAGGGGCGAATCTAACGATGATGCATGCTACTTGAAGGCCAAATTATTGGGGGGATTTTGAGCATGCGAAGTGTTTCATCGTAGGCCCTCGAGGCGGCAGACGTGGGGTTGGATCTCGACGCTCAGGATTGCCTAGGCGGACTCGTTGCGCAGCCCGATGGACAACACGATCGTTGGCCATTACCATCGAGCAAGCCACACGGCCAGCCTGGGCACCCCCGCTGCCATGGCCTCATCAGTGGAAAAAACTTTGGCAATGAAGTGAGAATAAGCGTAGGATAATGAGCTGGGATGTGGCTAGAGAAGCCCGATGGTGTGGGGGGCGAAAGTAAACGATGATGCATGCTACTTGAAGGCCAAATTATTGGGGGGATTTCGAGCATACGAAGTGCTTCATCGTAGGCCCTCGAGGCGGCAGACGTGAGGTTGGATCTCGACGCTCAGGCTTGCCTAGGTGGACTCGTTGGGCAGCGTGATCGACGGCACTATCGTCGGCTGTTAGCAACGAGCGAGCCACACGGCCAGCCTGGTCACCCCTACTACCAAGGCCTCATCGGTGGGAAAAACGTGGGCAACGAAGCGAGAATAATCGTGGGATAATGAGCCGGGATGTGGCTAGACAAGCTCGATGGTGTGGGTGACGAAGCTAACGATGATGCATGCTACGCGAGGGCCAAATCGTTGGGGGGATTTCGAGCATGAGGAGTGCTTCTTCGCAGGCCCTTAAGGCGGCAGACGTGGGGTTGGATCTCGACGCTCAGGCTTGCCTTGGCGGACTCGTTGCGCATCGCGATCGAAGACACGATCGTCGACCGTTAGCAACGAGCGAGCCACACGGCCACCTGGCACCCCTGCCTGCCCAGGCCTCATTCGGTGGGAACAAACGTGGGAAACGAAGCAAGAGTAATCGGGGATCATGAGTTGGATGTTGCTAGACACACCTCGTGGTGTATGGGGCAAGCCAACGATGATTCATGCTACGTGAAGGCCAAATTATTGGGGGAATTTTCAGCATGCGTAGTGCTTCATCGTAGGCCCTCGAGGCGGCAGACGTGGCGTTGGATCTAGACGCTTAAGCTTGCCTAGGCGGACTCGTTGCGCAGCGCGATCGAAGACACGATCGTCGGGCGTTAGCAACGGGCGAGCTACACGGCCAGCCTGGGCACCCCGTTTGGCAAGGCCTCATCGGTGGGAAAAACATGGGCAACGAAGCAAGAATAATCGTGGGATAATGAGTTGGGACGTGGCTACACAAGCTCGATGTTGTGGGCAGCGAAGCAAACCATGATACATGCTGCTTGAGGGCCAAATTGTTGGGGGGATTTCGAGCATGCGAAGTGCTTCATCGTAGGCCCTCGAGGCGGCACACGTGGGGTTGGATCTCGACGCTCATGCTTGCCTAGGTGGACTCGTTGGGCAACACGATCGACGACACTATCGTCGGCTGTTAGCAACGAGCGAGCCACACGGCCAGCCTGGGCACCCCTACTGCCAAGGCCTCGTCAAGGGGAAAAACGTAGGCAACGAAGCGAGAATAATCGTGGGATAATGAGCTGGGATGTGGCTAGACATGCTCGATGGTGTGGGCGGCGAAGCTAACGATGATGCATGCTACGCGAAGGCCAAATCGTTGGGGGGATTTGGAGCATGAGGAGTGCTTCTTCGCAGGCCCTTGAGGTGGCAGACGTGGGGTTGGATCTCGACGCTCAGGCTTGCCTAGGCAGACTCATTGCGCAGTGCGATCGAAGATACGATCGTCGGTCGTTAGCAACGAGCGAGCCATACGGCCAGCCTGGGCACCCCTGCTGCCAAGGCCTCATCGGTGGGATAAACGTGGGCAACAAAGCGAGAATAATCGTAAGATAATGAGCTGGGATGTGGCTAGACAAGCTCGATGTAGTTGGGGGAGAAGACATCCATGATACATGCTACGTGAGGGCAAAATTGCTGGGGGGATTTCGAGCATGCGGAGTGCTTCATCGTAGGACCTCGAGGCGGCAGACGTGGGGTTGGATCTCGACGCTCATGCTTGCCTAGGTGGACTCGTTGGGCAGCGTGATCGACGACACTATCGTCGGCTGTTAGCAACGAGCGAGCCACACGGTTAGCCTGGGCACCCCTGCTACCAAGGCCTCATCGGTGGGAAAAATGTGGGCAACGAAGCGAGAATAATCGTGGGATAATGAGTTGGGATGTGGCTAGACAAGCTCATTGGTGTAGGGGGCGAAGCTAACGATGACGCATGCTACGTGAAGGCCAAATTATTGGGGGGATTTCGAGCATGCGAAATGGTTCAACGCTGGCCCTCGAGGCCTCAGACGTGGGGTTCGATCTCGACGCTCAGGATTGCCTAGGCGGACTCGTTGCGCAACGCGATGGACAACACGATCGTCGGCCATTGCCATCGAGCGAGCCACACGGCCAGCCTGGGCACCCCCGCTGCCATGGCCTCATCAGTAGAAAAAACTTGGGCAATGACGTGAGAATAAGCGTAGGATAATGAGCTGGGATGTGGCTAGACAAGCTCGATGTTGTGGGCGGCGAAAGTAAACGATGATGCATGCTACGTGAAGGCCAAATTATTGGGGGAATTTTCAGCATGCGTAGTGCTTCATCGTAGGCCCTCGAGGCGGCAGACGTGGGGTTGGATCTAGACGCTTCAGCTTGCCTAGGCGGACTCGTTGCGCAGCGCGATCGAAGACACGATCGTCGGGCGTTAGCAACGAGCAAGCCACACGGCCAGCCTGGGCACCCCGGTTGCCAAGGCATCATCGATGGGAAAAACATGGGCAACGAAGCAAGAATAATCGTGGGATAATGAGTTGGGACGTGGCTACACAAGCTCGATGTTGTGGGCGGCGAAGCAAACCATGATACATGCTGCGTGAGGGCCAAATTGTTGGGGGGATTTCGAGCATGCGAAGTGCTTCATCGTAGGCCCTCGAGGCGGCACACGTGGGGTTGGATCTCGACGCTCTTGCTTGCCTAGGTGGACTCGTTGGGCAGCACGATCGACGACACTATCGTCGGCTGTTAGTAACGAGCGAGCCACACGGCCAGCCTGGGCACCCCTGCTGCCAAGGCCTCATCGGTGGGAAAAACGTAGGCAACGAAGCGAGAATAATCATGGGATAATGAGCTGGGATGTGGCTAGACAAGCTCGATGGTGTGGGCGGCGAAGCTAACGATGATGCATGCTACGCGAAGGCCAAATCGTTAGGGGGGATTTAGAGCATGAGGAGTGCTTCTTCGCAGGCCCTTGAGGCGGCAGACGTGGGGTTGGATCTCGACGCTCAGGCTTGCCTAGGCAGACTCGTTGTGCAGTGCGATTGAAGACACGATCGTCGGCCGTTAGCAACGAGCGAGCCACACGGCCAGCCTGGTCACCCCTGCTGCCAAGGCCTCATCGGTGGGATAAACGTGGGCAACAAAGCGAGAATAATCGTAAGATAATGAGCTGGGATGTGGCTAGACAAGCTCGATGTTGTCGACGGCGAAGACATCCATGATACATGCTACGTGAGGGCCAAATTGTTGGGGGGATATCGAGCATGCGGAGTGCTTCATCATAGGACCTCGACGCAGCAGACGTGGGGTTGGATCTCGACGCTCATGCTTGCCTAGGTGGGCTCGTTGGGCAGCGTGATCGACGACACTATCATCGGCTGTTAGCAACGAGCGAGCCACACGGTTAGCCTGGGCACCCCTGCTACCAAGGCCTCATCGGTGGGAAAAATGTGGGCAACGAAGCGAGAATAATCGTGGGATAATGAGTTGGGATGTGGCTAGACAAGCTCATTGGTGTAGGGGGCGAAGCTAACGATGATGCATGCTACGTGAAGGCCAAATTATTGGGGGGATTTCGAGCATGCGAAATGCTTCAACGCAGGCCCTCGAGGCTTCAGACGTGGGGTTCGATCTCGACGCTCAGGATTGCCTAGGCGGACTCGTTGCGCAACGCGATGGACAACACGATCGTCGGCCATTACCATCGAGCGAGCCACACGGCCAGCCTGGGCACCCCCGCTGCCATGGCCTCATCAGTGGAAAAAACTTGGGCAATGAAGTGAGAATAAGCGTAGGATAATGAGCTGGGATGTGGCTAGACAAGCTCGATGTTGTGGGCGGCGAAAGTAAACGATGATGCATGCTACGTGAAGGCCAAATTATTGGGGGGATTTCGAGCATACGAAGTGCTTCATCGTAGGCCCTCGAGGCGGCAGACGTGGGGTTGGATCTCGACGCTCAGGCTTGCCTAGGTGGACTCGTTGGGCAGCGTGATCGACGGCACTATCGTTGGCTGTTAGCAACGAGCGAGCCACACGGCCAGCCTGGTCACCCCTACTACCAAGGCCTCATCGGTGGGAAAAACGTGGGCAACGAAGCGAGAATAATCGTGGGATAATGAGCTGGGATGTGGCTAGACAAGCTCGATGGTGTGGGCGACGAAACTACCGATGATGCATGCTACGCGAGGGCCAAATCGTTGGGGGGATTTCGAGCATGAGGAGTGCTTCTTCGCAGCCCCTTGAGGCGGCAGACGTGGGGTTGGATCTCGACGCTCAGGCTTGCCTAGGCGAACTTGTTGCGCAGCGCGATCGAAGACACGATCGTCGGTCGTTAGCAACGAGCGAGCCACACGGCCAGCCTGGGCACCCCTGCTGCCAAGGCCTCATCGGTGGAAAAAACGTGGGAAACGAAGCAAGAGTAATCGTGGGATAATGAGTTGGGATGTGGCTAGACAACCTCGATGGTGTAGGGGCAAAGCCAACGATGATGCATGCTACGTGAAGGCAAAATTATTGGTGGGATTTCGAGCATGCGAAGTGCTTCATCGTAGGCCCTCGAGGCGGCAGATGTGGGGTTGGATCTAGACGCTTAAGCTTGCCTAGGCGGACTCGTTGCGCAGCACGATCGAAGACACGATCGTTGGGCGTTAGCAACGAGCGAGCCACACGGCCAGCCTGGGCACCCCGGTTGCCAAGGCCTCATTGGTGGGAAAAACATGGGCAACGAAGCAAGAATAATCGTGGGATAATGAGTTGGGACGTGGCTACACAAGCTCGATGTTGTGGGCGGCGAAGCAAACAATGATACATGCTGCGTGAGGGCCAAATTGTTGGGGGGATTTCGAGCATGCGAAGTGCTTCATCGTAGGCCCTCGAGGCGGCACACGTGGGGTTGGATCTCGACGCTCTTGCTTGCCTAGGTGGACACGTTGGGCAGCATGATCGATGACATTATCGTCGGCTGTTAGCAACGAGTGAGCCACACGGCCAGCCTGGGCACCCCTACTGCCAAGGCCTCGTCAAGGGAAAAAACGTAGGCAACGAAGCGAGAATAATCGTGGGATAATGAGCTGGGATGTGGCTAGACATGCTCGATGGTGTGGGCGGCGAAGCTAACGATGATGCATGCTACGCGAAGGCCAAATCGTTGGGGGGATTTGGAGCATGAGGAGTGCTTCTTCGCAGGCCCTTGAGGCGGCAGACGTGGGGTTGGATCTCGACGCTCAGGCTTGCCTAGGCAGACTCATTGCGCAGTGCGATCGAAGATACGATCGTCAGTCGTTAGCAACGAGCGAGCCATACGGCCAACCTGGGCACCCCTGCTGCTAAGGCCTCATCGGTGGGATAAACGTGGGCAAAAAAGCGAGAATAATCGTAAGATAATGAGCTGGGATGTGGCTAGACAAGCTCGATGTTGTGGGGGGAGAAGACATCCATGATACATGCTACGTGAGGGCAAAATTGTTAGGGGGATTTCGAGCATGCGGAGTGCTTCATCGTAGGACCTCGAGGCGGCAGACGTGGGGTTGGATCTCGACGCTCATGCTTGCATAGGTGGACTCGTTGGGCAGCGTGATCGACGACACTATCGTTGGCTGTTAGCAACGAGCGAGCCACACGGTTAGCCTGGGCACCCCTGCTACCAAGGCCTCATCGGTGGGAAAAATGTGGGCAACGAAGCGAGAATAATCGTGGGATAATGAGTTGGGATGTGGCTAGACAAGCTCATTGGTGTAGGGGGCGAAGCTAACGATGACGCATGCTACGTGAAGGCTAAATTATTGGGGGGATTTCGAGCATGCAAAATGCTTCAACGCAGGCCCTCGAGGCTTCAGACATGGGGTTCGATCTCGACGCTCAGGATTGCCTAGGCGGACTCGTTGCGCAACGCGATGGACAACACGATCGTCGGCCATTACCATCGAGCGAGCCACACGGCCAGCCTGGGCACCCCCGCTGCCATGGCCTCATCAGTGGAAAAAACTTGGGCAATGAAGCGAGAATAAGCGTAGGATAATGAGCTGGGATGTGGCTAGACAAGCTCGATGTTGTGGGCGGCAAAGCAAACCATGATACATGCTACGTGAACGCCAAATTATTGGGGGGATTTCAAGCATACGAAGTGCTTCATCGTAGGCCATCGAGGCGACAGATGTGGGGTTGGATCTCGACGCTCAGGCTTGCGTAGGCGGACTCGTTGCGCAGCGTGATCGACGACATTATCGTCGGCCGTTAGCAACTAGCGAGCCACACGGCCAGCCTGGTCACCCCTACTACCAAGGCCTCATCGGTGGGAAAAATGTGGGCAACGAAACGAGAATAATCGTGGGATAATGAGCTGGGATGTGGCTAGACAAGCTCGATGGTGTGGGCGACGAAACTAACGATGATGCATGCTACGCGAGGGCCAAATCGTTGGGGGGATTTCGAGCATGAGGAGTGCTTCTTCGCAGCCCCTTGAGGCGGCAGACGTGGGGTTGGATCTCGACGCTCAGGCTTGCCTAGGCGAACTTGTTGCGCAGCGCGATCGAAGACACGATCGTCGGTCGTTAGCAACGAGCGAGCCACATGGCCAGCCTGGGCACCCCTGCTGCCAAGGCCTCATCGGTGGAAAAAACGTGGGAAACGACGCAAGAGTAATCGTGGGATAATGAGTTGGGATGTGGCTAGACAACCTCGATGGTGTAGGGGCAAAGCCAACGATGATGCATGCTACGTGAAGGCAAAATTATTGGTGGGATTTCGAGCATGCGAAGTGCTTCATCGTAGGCCCTCGAGGCGGCAGATGTGGGGTTGGATCTAGACGCTTAAGCTTGCCTAGGCGGACTCGTTGCGCAGCACGATCGAAGACACGATCGTTGGGCGTTAGCAACGAGCGAGCCACACGGCCAGCCTGGGCACCCCGGTTGCCAAGGCCTCATCAGTGGGAAAAACATGGGCAACGAAGCAAGAATAATCGTGGGATAATGAGTTGGGACGTGGCTACACAAGCTCGATGTTGTGGGCAGCGAAGCAAACCATGATACATGCTGCGTGAGGGCCAAATTGTTGGGGGGATTTCAAGTATGCGAAGTGCTTCATCGTAGGCCCTCGAGGCGGCACACGTGGGGTTGGATCTCGACGCTCTTGCTTGCCTAGGTGGACACGTTGGGCAGCATGATCGATGACATTATCGTCGGCTGTTAGCAACGAGTGAGCCACACGGCCAGCCTGGGCACCCCTACTGCCAAGGCCTCGTCAAGGGAAAAAACGTAGGCAACGAAGCGAGAATAATCGTGGGATAATGAGCTGGGATGTGGCTAGACATGCTCGATGGTGTGGGCGGCGAAGCTAACGATGATGCATGCTACGCGAAGGCCAAATCGTTGGGGTGATTTGGAGCATGAGGAGTGCTTCTTCGCAGGCCCTTGAGGCGGCAGACGTGGGGTTGGATCTCGACGCTCAGGCTTGCCTAGGCAGACTCATTGCGCAGTGCGATCGAAGATACGATCGTCAGTCGTTAGCAACGAGCGAGCCATACGGCCAACCTGGGCACCCCTGCTGCTAAGGCCTCATCGGTGGGATAAACGTGGGCAAAAAAGCGAGAATAATCGTAAGATAATGAGCTGGGATGTGGCTAGACAAGCTCGATGTTGTGGGGGGAGAAGACATCCATGATACATGCTACGTGAGGGCAAAATTGTTAGGGAGATTTCGAGCATGCGGAGTGCTTCATCGTAGGACCTCGAGGCGGCAGACATGGGGTTGGATCTCGACGCTCATGCTTGCATAGGTGGACTCGTTGGGCAGCGTGATCGACGACACTATCGTTGGCTGTTAGCAACGAGCGAGCCACACGGTTAGCCTGGGCACCCCTGCTACCAAGGCCTCATCGGTGGGAAAAATGTGGGCAACGAAGCGAGAATAATCGTGGGATAATGAGTTGGGATGTGGCTAGACAAGCTCATTGGTGTAGGGGGCGAAGCTAACGATGACGCATGCTACGTGAAGGCCAAATTATTGGGGGGATTTCGAGCATGCAAAATGCTTCAACGCAGGCCATCGAGGCTTCAGACATGGGGTTCGATCTCGACGCTCAGGATTGCCTAAGTGGACTTGTTGCGCAACGCGATGGACAACACAATCGTCGGCCATTACCATCGAGCCAGCCACACGGCCAGCCTGGGCACCCCCGCTGCCATGGCCTCATCAGTGGAAAAAACTTGGGCAATGAAGTGAGAATAAGCGTAGGATAATGAGCTGGGATGTGGCTAGACAAGCTCGATGTTGTGGGCGGCGAAAGTAAACGATGATGCATGCTACGTGAAGGCCAAATTATTGGGGGAATTGTCAGCATGCGTAGTGCTTCATCGTAGGCCCTCGAGGTGGCAGACGTGGGGTTGGATCTAGACGCTTCAGCTTGCCTAGGCGGACTCATTGCGCAGCGTCATCGAAGACACGATCGTCGGGCGTTAGCAACGAGCAAGCCACACGGCCAGCCTGG